>AWOL01S0290026.1:0-25834 GCA_000715115.1 Nicotiana otophora
CCCTGGCCATCTCTGTGTCCACAGCAGCATCACCACCCTCAGTCTTCTCCAACTGGATCTCATTGTCCTCAACTCTGGAGTAACTAGGTTGGTGAACATCTAACGCACTACCTCAACAGTGTCAGTAGCAGAGTCTGGCTACTCAGACTGGCCAACTGGTGTTGTAGGTGTTATGGGATCTGGGCCTGGATGGTGTGGGTCAATCAGCATATCAAATGGAAAATTTTCGACTTCTGTAAGCTTGGTAACCTATCTCTGAAGATTGTCCACTGACTTCTTGGATGCCTGGAACTTTCTCATATTTTTCACTTCCTTGCCCAGTTCTTCTATCACTGACTTATGCTGCACCAATGTAGCCATAATCATGGTTTGGTTCTCCAAGAGATTCTTCAATGTGTCCTCCACTGTTGGGGGCATCTGAGGTGTCGGAATGGAGGATTTTGCTGCAACAGTACTGAATATGTCAGATAGCTTTGTAGTAGTTGTCTACATCCATATATTGAGACTCGTCAATGTCTGGGAGACTCGCAGCACAGCGAGTGGGCAGTGGGCATTGGCACCGGCCTCAAAGATGAGGTGGAACCTGTAATTGGGGCTGCTGAAGTCACTGAGGCTGGAGGTGGAGGCATAGCTACTGCACTAGCTGAAGGCTCGGCTGAAGTGGATGGAATGTCAATTGCCTCTGTAGCTACCATCGATGGCTCATCAGACTGGCCTGTGGTGGTAGATAGGTGACCTTTCTTCTTAGGATTTTGTGCATCCATCAACGAGTACCATGAGAAGGGCTTCTTCGCCCGCACCTTCGTATCAAAATCTCTCGGATCCACCCTCACACCCATAAGATACTCAATAATGGTATTGGGATACAGATAGGATATGTCAACTTGCCTGGCGACCACAGAGATGTTGACCGACATCACGTCACCCATATTGATCGGGTACCCGACCATGATGGAGGTGATTAGAACTGCCCGCATGATCGGATGATTTGTCTCATTCTGACACGGGTCTAGTCGGCTGCATACAAAGATCTGCCACCCCTTTGCCTCAAAATTCAAAGTGTTTCTGTGAATAGCCACCCCTGTTGTGATCCATGGTGGTGGTGCCCCAGGAGCTGCTACAATTTAAGCTAGCCACGGACCGCACAATTTCAGCTGTCATCATAGAGTTGGCATTTTGGTGACATCTCAAGTGCGGCCGTAAAGCAGATTGTGCGGATCGCAACCCAGTTCTGTGGCAGCACTAGAAAATTGTGTGGTCCGCAATGCCCATTCTGCGGCCGCAATGACAATTTTGCGGACCAGATACGAATTTATGCAAGAGATGAGTGATCACAGTTCCTAATCTTGTGAGTGGCTAATTTAACATGAAATTTCAAATTTGTGCACTTTGTGAGCTTAGAGAGGGAAAAGGAAACAGTGCCCTAGCTTTTTCTATTTATAGTGAACGGGTTCTGGAAAAATAAGAGGGCTTGAGTGTGGCCGCACAATTCCCATTACGGTCCGCACTCTGTTACCTCAGGGCCTAGTTTCCATATTATTTAGCGGTTCGCAAAATTAGTTGTGCAGCCGCAGGTTTTGTTGCGAACTGTAGAATTCGTGTCGCGGCCGCAGATCGACTATTTCTTTGACGGACCAACTTCAGAGACTTGACATTTTTCACCTTCAACTTGTGCGGTCCGCAATGTATTTGTGTGGCCGCAGAGAACCTTTTGTTGCAGCAACCAAAACTGTGTGGTCCGCACAATACAATTACGGTCCGCAATTCTTTCAACACTTAGCCAATTGTTGCAAATTTTATAAAGTACACTCATCCCTGCAACACACTTCAAATCCATTTGGCACAAAAATAACACTTATCTAAAAAAGAAGAAAAGAAAAGAAAAAGAAACATGGGTTTTCTCCCAAGAAGCGCTTGGTTTAACGTCGCGGCACGACGCAGATTACCATCATTTGAAATGAATCACCGCCATAACATGGCCATCATCAACCTTTCCCAAATAGTGCTTCACCCGGTGACCATTGACTCGAAATACTTCATTATTCTTTTTTTTCAAGTCCAATGCACCAAAATGTGTCACACCCACAATTTCAAAGGGACCATTCCATTTAGATTTCAGCTTTCCGGGAAACATCCTCAACCGTGAGTTGAATAATAACATAAGATCGCCCATCTTGAACTCCTTATTCTGAATTTATTTGTCATTAAGGTACTTCATATTCTCTTTGTACAAGGAAGAACTCGCATAGGCATGGTACCGGAACTCATCCAATTCATTCAAATGTGCAACCCTCAAATTAGCGGGTGCATCCCAATCAAGATTCAACTTCTTTAGAGCCCACATGGCTTTGTGCTCAAGTTCCACCAGAGGATGAGAAGCTTTTTTGAATACCAACCAGTATAGAGACATTCCGATAAGAGTTTTGAAAGCAGCTCGATAAGCCCATAATGCATCATCAAGCTTCTTTGATCAATCCGTCCGGCTAGCATTCACTATTTTGGACAAGATACTATTTATCTCCCGGTTGGAGACATCCACTTGACCTCTAGCTTGTGGATGATAGGGAGTGGTAACTTTATGCGTGACACCATACTTTCAAAGCAAAGTGTCAAAAGCCTTGTTGCAAAAATACGACCGTCCATCGCTTATGATAGCCCGCGGAGTACCAAACCTTGTGAAAATATACTTCTTCAAGAACATTTGTTTTTGATTCCTCTTCAATGATCTGGAATTTCTGCGAGGAGCTCTGTTCGATAGAAAGCACTGGCTCTTATAGAAATTGACCTTTTGGCCATTACAACAGTATTTCAGTGAAGATAATCCGGTCGATCTATTTCCAACTATCCATAAAAGGAGTAATAAGATGTTGTCCGACTTTCTAGAGCGGTTAGCAGTCGTAGTGAGCAAAAATCAATCAATTCATATTGTCCACTTCCACAACTTAGCATAAAGGTTTGGAAATCTTTTCGTATCTGAATCTTAAGGACAGGACCCTACCGCCACCACACTTCTCGCTTCATTGTTGGATAGAGCAATGGCCTCAATCCATTTAGACACATAATCAATCGACCCATAAAGTCAATACCCCACACATCAAAGATATCAATCTCCAAAATGGTAGTGAGAGGCATTTCATTCTTCTTCAAGATTCCACCGACCTGTTGACATTCATCACATCTTTTTACCACATCACTTGCATCTTTGTAAAGAGTGGGCCAATAGAATGCAACATAGGACTTTGGTCGCCGTTCTTGCTCCGCCATGATGACCACCATAAGGAAAAGAATGGCAAGCCTCAAGAATATCACTTTGCTCTTCTTCTGGTACACATATTCTAATTACCCCATCCGTGCAAATCCAAAAAAGGTATGGCTCATCCCAATAATAATCTTGACAATCTCGTTTGAGCTTCTTTATTTGATTTGAAAAGAACTCATCTGAGATGATTCCACACATAAGGAAGTTTGCTAGATTCGCGAACCATGGCATCTCCTTCATTGAGATAGCCAAGAGTTACTCATCGGGGAAGGAGTCATTGATTTCAAGGCCATCATGCGGCCTCTCCTCCTCCTCCAAATGAGACAAGTGGTCCGCCATTTGATTTTCACTCACTTTTCGATTTTGGATGTCAATATCAAACTCTTGCAACAATAGCACCCATCTCATCAACCGAGCTTCTGAATCTTTCTTGCTAATAAGATAGAGAAGTGTCGCATGATCCGTATGAACAATAACCGTTGCACCCATCAAGTATGGGTGGAACTTCTCAATTGCAAACACAATGGCAAAGAGCTCTTTCTCTATAACAATATAGTTGACTTGGGCACCATTCATGGTTTTACTAGCATAGTAGACCGAATGAAAAATCTTGTTGATGCATTTCCCCAAAACAGCCCTAACCGCTACGTCACTGGCATCGTACATGAGCTCAAAAGGGATACTCCAATTAGGGGCGGTGATAATGGGAGTGGTTGCCAACCTAAACTTTAGCAATTCAAAGGCTCTCATGTAATCATCCTTGAAGTGAAACTTCGCATCTTTCTCCAAGATTTTGCACAATGGGTTCACCACTTTAGAAAAATCCTTGATGAAACGCCGGTAAAACCCTGCGTGACCTAAGAAACTCCACTTGCCTTTCACCGAAGTCGGAGGTGGAAGTTTAGAAATCACCTCAATCTTTGCCTTGTCGACTTCTATTCCATTCTTTGAGATCTTGTGGCCAAGGACAATGCCTTCCTCGACCATGAAATGGCACTTCTCCCAATTTAGCACCAAGATAGTTTCTTCACACCTTGCCAATACTCTATCCAAATTTGCCAAGCAATCATCAAAAGAATCCCCAACCACCGAGAAGTCATCCATGAAAACTTCAAGGTAGTCCTCTACCATGTCCGTGAAGATCGCCATCATACACCTTTGAAAAGTCGTCGGTGCATTACATAGACCAAATGGCATCCGCTTGAAGGCGAAAGTACCATAGGTACATGTAAAACTTGTTTTCTCTTGATCCTCCGGAGCAATAAGGATTTGGTTGTAGTCCGAATATCCATCAAGGAAGCAATAAAAAGCACGGCCGGCTAACCTATCAAGCATTTGGTCAAGGAAGGGAAGTGGAAAATGATCCTTCCTTGTGACTTTATTTAGCTTACGATAGTCCATACACACTCTCCACCCGGTCACCATTCTTGTGGGAATCAACTCATGCCCCCTTAGTTGGGACACATTGCACCGGAGAAGTCTACGAACTATTAGAAATGGGGTAGATCACCCCGATATCAAACCACTTGATAATCTCCTTTTTGACCATGTCTTGCGTAGCCTCATTGAGTCTCCTTTGATATTCAATAGATGGTTTGGCATCTTCCTCCAAGTTAATCTTGTGCATGCAAAATGAGGGGCTTATTCCCCGAATATCCGCCAAAGTCCACCCAATAGCCTTCTTCCTCTTGTAGAGCACCATCAATGTAGAGTCAACCTGCACGTTAGTCAAACAAGAGGAAAGAATAACCGTTAAAGTAGAACAAGGTCCAAGAAATTCATACAAAAGATGTGGAGGCAATAGCTTCAACTCCAAGGTAAGAGGAGGCTCTTCAATTGAAAGCTTTATAGGAGGAGTTTTCCTATTTTCAAGATCCAAGGAAAGTTTTCGGGGTGCATAGTTGTACGACCCCATCCCTTGCAAAGAGTTCACACATTCCATGAAGCCATCCATCTCGTCATCATCAAAGTTGAGCAAAATGGACTCCAACATATCACCCACATTAATCGTGGCACTTGTGTCATCAACAATCACATCGGTCACCAAATCTACGAAAGAACACACTTTATTGCTATTTGGTTGCCTCATAGATTTTCACGTGGAATACCACCTTTTCATCACCCACCCATAAAGTGAGCTCTCCGTCTTCCACATCAACAAGAGCCTTCTCTGTAGCAAGGAAAGGTCTTCCAAGAATAATCAGCACCTTATAGTCCACTTCACAATCAATAATGACAAAATTCGTCGGAAGAATGAACTTATCAACATGAACCAATACATCTTCAATCACTCCCAACAGTCTCTTCATAGTACGATCGGCCATTCGTAATCTCATAGATATGGGTCTTGGTAGCCCAATTCCCAAAGTCTTGAAAACTGAATAGGGTATCAAATTGATACTTGCCCCAAGATCATAAAGAGCTTTAGTAAATTCGTCACTTTCAATGGTACAAGGGATTATGAAAGCACCGGGATTTTCCAATTTAGAAGCCATTGAATGCACAATTGCACTCACTTGATGAGTGACTTTGATAGTTTCAAAATTCATCGACCGCTTGTTTGTCACCAAATCCTTCATAAACTTTGCATAACCGGGCATTTGTTCCAAGGCTTCAACCAATGGAACATTGATTGAGAGACTCTTCATCATGTCAATGAACTTTTTGAATTGATTCTCGCCATTTTCCTTGGCAAGCCTTTGAGGATACGGAGGTGCCTTAGCCTTTTGCACTACCGGTTCTGGTATGTTAATAACATGATCCCTAGATGGGTTTACTTCCTCTTGAGTCTCTTCCACATTGTAATCAATGTCAATCCAAACTTCATCATTTGATTGCATCAGATTGCTTGGGATCTCTTCTTATTGTACTACTTTCTCATCATCCACAAGTTTCTTGTGCCTTGAGGTGGGTGCATTTCCACCTTTTCCACTTCTTGCAGTAACGGCCATGGCATTCCCCGTGTTGTTCCCACCCTTTGGATTCACCACCATGTCATTTGGTAGTGCCCCCTTAGGATGAGAATTTAGAGCTTGAGAGACTTGTCCCATTTGCACTTCTAAGTTGTGGATCGATGTGTTGTGTGAGGCAAGTTGGGCATCAGAATCGACATTCTTCTCCATCATTTGCTTGAACATGTTCTCAATACGTCCTATTTCATTGTTGGGAGAACTAGGACCTTGGGAAAGATAAGGAGGCAGGTTGCTTGGCTGTTGATACATCAGGGGCCTTTGAGAGCCCGACCCCCGATTTTCTTGATTGTTACTCCAACCGCCTTGATTGTTGCTTCCCCAATTTCCTTGGTTATTGTTATTATGCCAATTCCCTTGATTATTGCCACCACTCCAATTTTCTTGATTGTTGTTGTTATGCCAATTACTTTGATTGTTTCCACCACTCCAATTACCTTAGTTGTGAGAACTCACATTTCTTTGATTATTTTGAGGTCGCCATTGTTGTTGACTTGGGCCTTGGAAGTTGTTTATTTGCCCTTGAAAGTTGTTCACATATTGGACCTCTTCTTCTTGGTCATTATAATAGTCATCTTGATCAAATCCATTATCTTCTTGCACAAAGTTGTCCACTCTTTGTTGCACTTGTGGACCCTTTTTGTTCTCCGTTTGTTCACCATCATGTTTATTCCCTCCATAACATTGACTTGCCTCGGGTTTTGCACTTGTTGAAGTTGAGCCTTTTCCAATTGGTTCATGGTGATGGTCAATTCGGCTATGGCTTGCCCATGGTCATGTAATTCTTTGTGAAGGTGAATCACATTGGGATCACCTTATGGAACATTAGCCCGGGATTTCCACGTCGATGATGTATCCACAATCTCATCCAAAGTATCACACGCCTCCGCATAAGGCATGGTTATGAAGTTCCCACCGGCAAGTTGATTCACTACACATTGATTGGTTGTATTGATCCCCCGATAGAAAGTTTGTTGAATCATTTTTTTGTCATATCGTTGTTGAGACACTCTTTCACCATTATTCTATACCGTTCCCATATCTCGTGTAGTGGTTCATTGGGCTCTTGCTTGAATGCTAGAATTTCATCCCGAAGTATAGCCATGTGCCCGGTAGAGAAGTCCTTGGAAATAAATTTCTCCACCAATTCATCCCAAGTATGAATGGAATGGTTTGGCAAACGTTGCAGCCAATCTAAGGCTTTCCCCCATAGAGAGAAGGGAAAAAGCCTTAGCCTCATAGCATCCTCGGAGACATTTGTTTGTTTACTCCCCCAACACGTATCCACGAACCCCTTCAAATGTTTGTATACATTTTGACCCGGAGCACCGGTGAAGAACCCTCGTTGCTCAAGCAAGGTGAGCATTACTTTGGTGATTTGAAAGTTGACCTCCCTAATACGGGAAGGGACTATTGCACTTGCATATCCTTCATTCGGCAACATCCGGTGTGGAGCCACTCTTGGTGGAGGTGGGGGTGGAGCGGGCACATTGTCCTGAGGCACTCAGCCTCGCCTATTGACTTGAGATTCAAGAGGAAAGGCATCCATTTGATCATCCTCAACGTCCACATCTCCCAAAGCAATATTACCGAGCTCGTTGTTTGCCATGGTTGCACCTACAATTACTCAACACTTTAGTAACACAGAAGAAAAAGGAGATATTCCAAAAAACACACTCAAATATATAGCTAACACCATTTTTAACTCCTCGGCAACGGCACCAAAAATTAATCTCGTCCACATCACACCTAAAAACAAGGATATGAAATTGTTTATTGCAATAATGGTAACCCAATAAAGAGTCGGGATTGAATCTACAGGGAGTTTATATGGTAGTTAGGACTTAGGAGTATATATTCTAGTACGTGAGTTTGAACTATCTTAATTTACACTTCCACAAATTGGTTTTGTTTCTATTTCTATTTTTTAAACTAAGATTGCAAAGTTAAGAAATAAAACTAAGATAATTGTTTTTGTTATTTTTCAAGTTTGTAAAAAATCCTAGGTTATGACCATCGCCTAGGTGTTTGCCTAATGGGATATAAACTTAATGCTTGTTTTGTAGATCGGGTATTATAGCTATCAACTCTCAATTACCCACTCAGTACCTCTCGGTCAAGGAGTAGTTTTGTCCAATTTCGCTTTCTCAAGTCCAAATGGGTATCACACAAAATGGTTGATAAGAGCTCAAGTCGGGTTATTATTGTCTCTAGGTTGAACCCTTTAATTAGGTTGATCAATCTCTCTATTGAACCAATTTCTTGTTAGCCAAGTTTTCCTAGACTAAGTCTCTCTTTCTCAAGTAGAGACTAAGTCAAATAGGCATGAACTAATATTTGCAATCATTAATTCCATAAATTAAAGCATGAACAAGGCTAAATAATAAACACTAAATCATAAAAATAAAAAAATAAAAACTAAATTAGATACCCATAAGGTTTACACACTAGGATTGGGTCACAACCCTAGTAAAAATCTAGCTACTCATTCTTGAAATTAAAGAAATAGAAGAAGAAATACTAATTAAACTCATATTGGAAAGTCAAAATGATAAAATCTATGTTACAATATACCAAAATATAGAAAACTACTAAAAGAAGCAAAACACACGGCTACATGACTTGTTGATGTCAAAAGTTAACCTAATTTTGTGAAACTTGTCTATTTATACAAGGCTGGAAATTTTGAACAAAAATTCCCTTCGGGAGGTTCTGCGATCGCACAATTCCATGTGCGGCCCGCAGAAGTCTTCATCTTTGCAGGAGCAGGGATTCTATGGCCGTACAATTCTCCACTGCGGCCACGAGGCATTGTTTCTACGGTTCGCATATTTATCACTACGGCCGCAACCTGGTCTTCTGTGGTCCGCATATTTATCACAGCGGCCGCAACCTGGTCTTCTATAGTCCGCATCTTTACTTCTGTGGCTGCAAGGCACTCCTTCTGCAGCCGTACAATTCTTGTATGGTCCACATTCTTGAGTGACTTGGACTTTGAAAATTTGCACACCATCTGAAGTTCATCTGCAGTTCTACATTTGCAGCCGCGCAATTCCTGTGCGGTCCGCAGTTTGCTAGGAAACCTTGTTGGGATTTGCTTCATTAATTACGGCCGCAGATGGAATTCTGCGGTCCGCACTTTGCAAGCTAATGTGCCTTTTGTTGCCTTGTATTTTGATTACTCTTTTTTGAGTCGGATTTCATCTCGGGAGTCCGACTTCCAACATTCTTGCAAATTTTGCACATTTCATCAGTTTCGGAAACACAATTAAACGCTTTTAGACTAAAACAAAAGCTAAAAGGCGTTAATAAGTAGTCAAAATCTCCACTTATTAGCATTTTAAACCTCTTCGGGATTAGCTCTAGTGTCACGCTCGGTTTGGATGGCAACTGGGTGAATTTCTTTGTGTCCGGTCCTTTCAACACTGGTGGTGCGCTGGAATTTGGTCCATTCGGGGTGTTTCTTTCCCTCATAAACCGTATGATCTCGGTTTTAAAGGGATCATTCCCTTTGTTGTTATCTGTTGCCATTCCCTCCGGCCCCGTCGAAGTTGACCTCACCACTCGGGGTGTTGTTATCAATCCCTTGCGTTATTTGATTTGCGGGAGCACTAGAAGGAACTAGACCTATTCCATTCGCGTTGTTGGAAGCACCCGACAACGCTTGCCTCAACTCTGAGATGACCCATAATAGCCTTTTGTTGTTCCCTCAAGATTCTCATAGTTTCCGCAACATGCTCATCTTCAGCGTCGTCAGGAGTTGCCTCACGTACGTGTCATGGATATTGCCCGTCATGGACTGGCGTGGCTACGTCCTCCTCATTGCGGGTGTCACTGATCAAATCTTCATGTGGAAGTGAATTTCCTTGTGCGTCAACGTTGTGTGCGATGTTGACATCGTTATTTGCCATTTGTTTTATGAATTTTTGCTAAGAAACAAATAATCAAACAGATTAGTAATAGATGCAAGGATCAACTCAATTATGCAACTGTGTAAGCCTCACGGTGGGCGTCAAACTATTTATCCGTAAAACGGTACAGTTGAATTTATGACGTGGTTTATAGACAAGCAAATCGATTTGATCTCAAAATGATAAATAAATTAAATAAATTGCAAGGCTTAGCGTTAAAATCGAGATAAGACAGCAAACAACTTGGTTCCGGGAGCAAGGCTTCCGAAGACAACAATAAGAATATCAATAGACATAAAATAGAGTATTATTGAGCTTAGAATAATGTGTAGCATAAGTTTATCAGAAATTTCGTGTCCTACAATGGTTGTTGAACTCATTATTTATAGCTACACCTAAGGAACAAGGTCCTAGGATCAAGCCCCTCTTAAATGACAATTATAGGGGACATTGATAAATGTGTAACGACATGCTATGAATGCCAAAATTCTCTGTAACTGATTATGTATTTAATTGAATATTCCTCATTGAATGTCATCTGGTGGCAAACATTCGTTTGCCTTTGTTATCAGTATTCCATTCGGGGTCTACCCGGTGCCAACCGAAGCTGCTGTCCTCGGTCTTGGTTTTCACTTGCCTCGCTTTCCATCTGTCTCCGATTCCACGAGTCGCTCTATTATTCGAGTATTTAATACAAATCGATTTTACCCTATACAGAATTAATTTGACATTTTAATATTATATTTCCATAAGTAGAAAGCATATTAGTAGTGGTTGAGGTAGGAATTTCATTAAAGAAATTCAAAATAAATTAAAAAAGTAAACATATGAAAAAACTAGTCCAAAAAAAAAANGATTTGAGCCGCAGGAACATATTCACATGAAATACTAGAAGAATTTTAATCTTGTAAAAGATCTAGTAGTGTTACCGAAAAACTAAGACGTACAACCATCACTATAAGGAAATTCTGAAATTAAGAAATCATTATCTTCACTTAAATATGTTTCAAAAATATACTTGAAAAGATGTCTAAAGATAAATATAAAAGACTATTTAAAGCAAAAAAAAGTATACCATGCCTAAATTATGGATTCGTTAATGAACGGTGCTCTAATATTGCAATAAAGATACTTTAACCTAAAGGGAAAAAGTGCATAACATTACCATTGAGATGCAGTTACACTGGTATTCACTCTAATATCTATCTATAAAGTTTGTAACACTGACGATTCACACCAAATTCCCCACGAAACATACATCACATTATAATTATCACAACCATTTATCATACAGTGTACACAATCACAAAACAAGGAAGTACAGCCCTCGGATTAAACACCAATAACTCATCTTCTTCATCCAATCTCGACTGGACCCCATTTTCCCTACCCGCCAAGGAATCAAACCCTGGATCCTCTTTATCCGCCAAATCCGGATCGCACCCGATCCGACCCGCAATGACCCGACAAACCAACATCGCCCGCTTCACGTTCATGAACCTGAATTCCTCCTCAATACCCTCAGGTACCGACACGTGCGCCCTCCAACTCGTAGGTTGCACGGAAATTCCGTCCATCTTATTTGAGAACCCGCTCTTTATAATCCCGCACACACTACAGTACTGCTGATTACAGATGCTGGAATTACCATTTTGCCCCAGCTCACACATGAACGTAGTACAATGGAACCTCAACAGTTCATTTCCATCAGCTATACACCTCTCGTCCCTCTTAACGATGACGTTTCGACTGGCTTTAAACTTCACGTGCTCTCTGTAGTCTTCAAACCGGGTTAAAATCCTCTTGCTGTTGTGAACCTTTAGGATCTGATGGATGATCGGGTTATTATTCTTCTCGGGCCAACCCGTTTTGAAAATGATCCGAACTATGTTCTTACCTGAATCACCGTCAATGAGCTCTGAAACTGCGTGTTTTATGGACTGGTGTTGTTCGAGATGAATCGGGCTCTGGAATACTTCCCCACATAGGGTACAAGGGTAGATGTCGTTACGTAAAGGGAAGAAAAGCTGGTCGGCGCAAATATCGGATTCGGGTACTGGATAAACGGAGCGGATAATCGGATCATCGGATGAAATAGGAAAGATGGGTTTGTGAAGGGACCTTGTGGAAGAACATGGAGATTGGATTGAAGGGTTATGGTGAGTTGGGCTAGTAGAACTTTTTTGTATGGGGTCTGGTTTTGATGAGAATATACGTTTAATGTAAGACCAAGAAGAGGAAATAACCTTAGTTGCTTTGTTTTTGGAATGGTGATCAGAAGGGAGTTTTCGTTTTTTTGACGGCTGATTATGGGAAGCTGAGGAGAAGATGAAGCAGCCAAGGTGAAGTAAGAGGAAGATAACAGAGAGGAAAGTTGAGAAAATGGGACGAAAAACAGTAGCCATTGTTTATGGTTTGGTTTAAGGAATCGTCAATGTGTTTGTCATGACTGGGTCACATTTTGTGAAGTTGAGAGAATGAATGGTGGCAGAAGAAAAAGAAGGGGGGTGTGAAAAAGGAAGAGAAATATATTATAAGAGTAGGGACATGGAAAATGTAAGGAGGATAAAGCTAAAGGTTGGTGTTTGGTGGAAGGCAACTTCATGCCATCTCTCTGCTTGTTCTTGTCTCGCTCCATGGATTTATCGTGAATATTTTATTATCATTATCGGAATAAAGTTAACTTTGTTTATGTGATTGTTTACTACCTCAAACGCGGACAACAATTAAATTTATGATTAATTTTAAAAATACGCAAATTAATTTAATACAAAGCGATAGATTAAATCAAATTTAACAAATAAATATAAAATAGATTCAAACCGCACGAGGGGATAGTTCCAGCCTTAGTGAAATATTTATCCTCGATCCAGGCTCGCTATGGCCAGCACTGATGAACAAGACAAAGAGCTAATAACAGAAAAAATAATAATATATTGCTTTAGAATGCATGTTACAGTGTCCTTTATGAATTATTAGACCCCATTATATAATAGGGGAACTATACTCTAAGTATAACTCTACAAAAGGTAAACAAATCATCTGATTAACTGGCTGTCGGTTCTTTACCGATACGTATCGAGATTCCCGCTGTGATATCCGGCCGGTCACGGATATTAAGGTCTTCCGCTGACCGTGCTCGATTGCCTGACAATGTTCTTTGAAATCGTTCAAGGCTAAGACCGATTTCGAAACATGACCCCGATATTCTCGAGGGCGGGCATCATTCCCCCGGATTTTGACTGGACGAGACTTTTGCCTCGATTCCGGTCCCCTGTCATCATGTCTCGAACTTGGCTTATTTTATCGGAGATCGGGGTGTACCATGAGCCCGATTTTACCCGTATACAGATTGTCCCCCTGTTTTTCGGAGAGTAAATGACGAGAAACGACATGAGCTCCCGATTCTTACTTCGACACATCACGGCAGAAATGACAAAACACTCGAAATGTCTCGTTAGTCATATCATAATGACATTAAATGCATGTCAGTCGCCGGTCGGTCGTTCCTGGATGCGAAGCGTCGCTGAATTCCTATAAATACCTCCTCTTCTGTCCATTTTTCACTTTACACTAAATCTTCTACCTTCGTACCTTCAGGATTTCAATACTTTCTAACGTTTTTACTCAAGGTTCTTCCGTACTTTGCAAAAACTTTTACTCACCTCCTACTCAAGCCAGCAAGTCTGATCTTTCAGCTTTCACTCTTTCTCCATCTTTTTCAAGCTTTTTCTTCCATAAGAATGCCAAAAACCTCAAAATCTATTCCTCAAAAAGATGCTCATTCTTCCTCGCGATCGACCACTGAGGTCGAGGAGACCGTCCCCGATACAGTTGTTGATGAACCAGCAGAAGAGCCCCCCTTGAAGATGTTCTTCCCCGGTGGTTGTTTGGTCACCAACGACTTTAAGGTTGAGAAGCCTTCTTCTGTACAGGTTCGGTGTGAGGAGGCCCTGAGATACATCTGCTCAATTACCGAAGTGGTCCTCCCCACGGTCCGAAAAGACTACAACTGGGCCGATAAATATATAGTGGTCCTCGACCCCGAAAAGGCCATTACCATCCATGTCGAAGGATATCTAAGTGCTTACACGTATCCTTTTATATTGGGCCCGATAGACCCGGTCATCTTAGACTTCTGCAGGAGGTATAATGTTTTCCTTGGCCAGATTCATCCATCACTGTGGAGGATCGTGATCCTTCTCCGATTTTTTGTAAACAAAATTGACGGGTGCTCGTTCACCATCGATCATCTACTCCGCTTATACAGTCCCCACTTCTTTCGGGGGGGGGGAGGGGGGACTGATAAAACTAGTACATCGGGCCAGCAAAGGCCCGTTCTCGAGCATCGATGAGGATCGGGGATCGGGGTTGGCAAGGATGTTTTGTTCGAGTGAGGACCGTCGACCTAGTGCCTGCCGAGTAGAGGTCGTTCCCCAAAAGGTGGAACGCATCACGTAAGTATTCCCTTTAATCGTCAATTTTATGACGTATCTTCCATTTTCTTATCGGTGCTTGTTATATTGTAGCCCTTGCTTGAGTTACGAATGTTATCCCTCGACTCAAGGAGTGGGTCGAGGGCATTATGTCACAGATGCCCTACTCCAAGCGCTCATGGCGCAAACATTCAAAAGGCCGTTGGGAGGCCCGTTCCCATAGTAAGGTTTTTTTCCCTAACAAGTCGTATTGAATGTTTTCTTCTAACATCGTGTCCTTATCTCCTTTACTTTCTTTTGCAGGTTTACCTAAGAATGTCGAGCTTAGGCCTTCGGTCGGGGACGAGGACTTGCCTGTTCAGTCTCCTGCTCCGGGGCAAGCCGGAGAGAGGAAAAGGAGGAAGGCTCCGAGTTCCCCGAGCTTAGAAAGAAAGAAAACAAGGAAAAGACTGGTGCGCAAGCCAAAGGAAAACTCCAGCTCCCAAGCAACAGCTTCGGACTTGCTCTATCAGCTTAGGGATGAGTCCGAGGGGGAAAAGTCTTTTGTTTTTGTGTCCCGCAAGCCGTCGCCCCTCGAAGATCGGGGGGTCATTGAATCAGAGACCCGTGAGGCCGATCTGCCTCAGGCCAGGGAGGTCGATGAGGAGGCCGAGGCTGAGGCTTCTCAGGATGCGAGCAGTGCCCCGAAGTAGGCACTTGGTGTGATAGACATCACCGAGTCACCCTCGTTTACCTAGTCTATGTACAACGAGGCCCAAACAGTGAAAACACGACCTAACGAGGGGGCCTACGGAGCGGACGATCCCCTCCGCTATTTTTTTGATGGCGTGGATTCCACCGCCACGGAGGACGTCACCGGGTTAGGTGACTTAGAGGTACCGAGGAAAAGTTCATCCTCGGGGGAAGGTGGGCCTAAGTCGAACCTGAGACTGGTTAACTGGTTCCCTACCCCGAGTGCGGATCCTGGTCGGAAGTGGTCAATTATCATCACCATTTTAGAGGATGCCCTGGTTCTTTCCACCCCCATAGAATGCCAGTTACCTCCGGTGCCTGGTGGCTGAAGAAGACCAGGCCAAAATGAACGAGGTAGATGTGCCATGCTTGTTTCACGAAGCACAACAAGTGCTGAACCGGGTAACTCTTGATAATTCCTAATGATTCCAATTTTTCTTCTAATATTTGAGATATTTCTTTTATAATTCTAATATCTTTCCTCGTATTTGCGGGCCTCGGTGCTCCACCATGAGATCGTCCTCCGGTATCGGGATGAGTTGAGACAACTCGAGGCCAAAGCCAAAGAGCTTGCTGAGAAAAAAAACATGTATAAACTTCTCAGCGAGCAACGTGAGGGTGAAATCAAGAGCCTCCGAGCCGAGTTGGATGCGGCTTAGAAAGAACATGCTGACTTATTGAAATAGGTAAAAAAAATTTGAAGTTAGTAATAATGCGCTAGACACTGTGTCTAATGGTCAAAATCCACAGGTCCAACAGAAGATTGATCGGGTTGACCAGCTCCAGGCTGAGATGGACGAAGTCAAGGCCATGGCCGAGGAGCGGAAGGACAAGATGGACCGGTTGGCTTCTGAAAAGGAAACAGCCCAGGAGCAATTGGCCTCGGCGGAGGCCCAACTTTGATCGATGAAGGAGAAGGCAGAGGCACGGTCCTGGAAAATTGAGGAGCTCCAGTCTCAACTGAGCTCGGTTGTTGCCGATTGGGAAACCCTCATCAAGAAGCTTAAAGCAGCCAAATTAGTAGCTAAAATAGCCAAGGCCGATATCGATAAGACGGTGGCCCAGTACAAAGCCGATGTTGGGGCTTCTCAGGAACACTTAAAGGCCATAGTCGATCATGCGAAGTGGAAGTCCCAGAGGGATGCACTCAAAGAGGTTCATGCCCGGGGGTTCGATTTATCGGCCAAGCTTGAAAATGTTAAGAGACTCGAGGCCGAGGTCAAGAAGTTGGCGTACCCCGAGGATGAGGAAGATTCTAAAGGTTCAGACGGATCAGAGGACGGGGAAGATTCGGATGGTCCCGGTGATGAGGCAGGATCCGGTGAGGATTAGGCTTCTTAGGAGCCTTGTAATGTTTTGATTTTGTACCTTTGTATTTTGTTGAGGCCGTTTGGCCTTTGTAAAAACTTACGTGTATATATATATATATATATATATATATATATATATATAAGGCTTTTTTTCTTTCGGCAATTTTCAAGCTTGATTATTTTTGCTATTTTCTTTATGATTTTAAAGATTTCGGATGCCTTAACATGTAATAATTAGGTCTTATTCGGAGGTTCAAACATTGTTCGTTTTCGAGACTATTTTGCTTAAAGCTCGTGGGGGGGGGAGGGCTTGGTATGACCGGAAGCTTTCCCCGAAATGTTCACTTAGAATTTTTTATAATTTTGTCGAGGGTAGCCTTAGAACCGGTTTAGAAATTTTGAAAGCCTTATCTTTTGGTTACGAATCTCGGACGTCTCCGAGTTGTTCTAGGATGGCCGTAGACTTTTAAGTTCAGGTATTGCCCAATGGGATTGTTACCTCGATTTATCCGAGTTTTCCCAGGACAGTAGTTTCGAATGGGGATGGCCGTAGCATTTAATGTTCAGGCACTGCCTAATAAGCTTTGTGCCTCCGGGTTTCGATACCCGGGTCGCCCAAGCTTGCCTTGGACGACAGTCCCCGAGTGAGGGTGACCTCTTGGATCCGGACAGAGGTGGCCCTTGGGTTCGAGGCGACCTCTTGGATTCGGACAGAGGTGGCCCTTGAGCTCGATATATTTAGGGGACCGAAGGTAGAAACCTTTAAGGAACAAAATATTTATCCGCAAGGAGAAACTTTCTTTTATTTCTGTGTGTAATATACAAGGTTACAAATGTGTACATGCTTCGTGTCAGAGCTTGGGTGGTCTATGTGGTCACGGTTCATTTGACCGTTTGTACCTTATAATAAATCCTATCCACCAAGCCTAGGTAGTTCGAGCATAAAGTTTCTCTCCTTGCCAAAATCATTATCCGAGGGTGATGGCCCCAGTATCGGAGGCCGATCATAGAGAGGCCTCGGATACTGTTGATGTGGTCCTTGACTGCGGTCTTCAATTCTAAGGTAGGACGATCCACTGTTGCCTCGTTAAAAACATTGCCGGAAAACCCATTTGAGACAAAACCGGTCTAAGAAACAAAAGAGTGCAACGCGTGCTTTCAGGACTAATAGACGTATTATCCCTTGATCGTTACCTACAAGTGTTAGTCTAATATGTAAAGAAAACAAATGAATGGCGTCGTACCTCAACAGTAGTGACGTTTTAAGTGGGCCATGTTCTAGTTGTTCAGTAGTCGCTCACTGTTCATTGCTTCGAGTTTGTATGTTCCTTTTCCGGTGACCTCAATAATTTAATATGGACCTTCCCAATTCGGCCCCAACTTCCCCTTGTTCGGGTTCCTTGGTGCTCAATGTCACCTTCCTTAATATCAAGTCTCCGATATCGAAGTGTGGAAGGTTGGCTCTTCGATTGTAATACCTTTCAATTGGTTGCTTTTAGGCAGCCATCCGGACGAGGTCGGCCTCGCGCCCTTCATCTAGCAGTTCCAAGCTTGTATTCATGGCCTCATCGTTTGACTCTTTGGTCGCATATCAGAACCTGAGACTCGGTTCTCCTACTTTTATCGGTATTAGAGCTTCGGCACCGTAAACCAACGAGAATGGGGTGGCCCCGGTACTGGACTTCGAGGTCATACGGTATGCCTAAAGGACTTCGGGCAAGATTTCTTTTCATTTTCCTTTGGCGCCATTCAATCTCTTTTTGAGGTTTTAGAGTATGGTTTTGTTGGTGGACTCCACTTGCCCGTTCCACTAGGGTGGTGAGGTTTTGATATGATCCTTTTGATCTTATGATCTTATGATCTTCAAGAAACTTTCTTACTTTGGTGTCGATGAACTGTTTCCCATTGTCACACACGATCTCAGACGGCATTCCGAACCGGCATATTATGTGGTCCCAAATGAAATCGATAACTTCCTTCTCCCTGACTTTCTCATATGACTGGGCTTCCACCCACTTAGAAAAATAGTCAGTCATAAATAATATAAATTGAGCCTTACGGGGTGCCCATGGAAGGGGGCCGACGATGTCCATCCCTCATTTCATGAACGACCAGGGTGACAAGACCGAATGCAACAGCTCTCTGGGGTGATGAATCATCGAAGCATGCCTTTTACATTCGTCGCATTTTCGTAGGAACTCCTTCACGTCCTTTTCCATGTCAATCCAGTAATAGCCGGCTCTGATTATTTTCTGAACTAATGATTCAGCGCCTGAATGATTTCCGCATGTGCCTTCGTAGACCTCCCTCAGAACATACTTAGTATCTCCCAGTCCTAGACATATTGCGAGTGGGCCATCGAATGTTCTTCTGAATAGGGTACCGTCTTCGGACAAGCTGAACCCGGGCCGTCTTTGTATGCAAAGCCCTCGATTCTTTAGGATCTGAGGGAAGTTTTTTGGTCTTCAGATACTCTATATATTTGTTTCTAGAATCTCAAGTTACGCTTGTTGAGTTTATCTCGACGTGACCTTCTTCCACCACCAATATCATGTGTTGTACGACCGCCCCCGAGTTGAACTCATCGTCATCGACCGGCGATCCCAAGTTAGCAAGGGCATCGACCTCACTGTTTTGATCCTGAGGTACATGTTGTAGAGTCTACTCCTTGAATCGATGTAACGTTACCTGCAGCTTATCCAGATATCTTTGCATTCGTTCCTCTCTGACCTCAAACGTCCCATTAACTTGGTTCACCATAAGGAAAGAGTCGCACTTAGATTCGGTCACCTCTGCCCCATGTTTTTAGCTAGTTCGAGACCTGCAATATGGCCTCATATTCGGCCTCATTGTTAGTCAATTTTACAGTCCTAATTGAATGTCTAACTACATTGCTTGTTGGTGGCTTCAATACGATGCCAAGTTTGGACCCTTTTGCGTTCGAGGCACCGTCCGTAAAGAGTGTCTAAATTCTCGAAGAAGTCCCCGAGTTTAACAACAACTCTCTTTCGACCTCGGGTATTAGGGCCGGCATAATGTCGTCCACAAAGTCTGCCAAAATTTAAGATTTAATGGCGATCCAGGGCTGATATTCGATATCGTACCCGCTGATATCTACGACCCATTTGGCCAATCATCCTAAGAGATTGGGTTTATGCATTACATTCCTCAACGGGTAAATAGTTAGAACACATATGGGGTGATATTGAAAGTACGGTTTCAGCTTCCTAGAGACGCTTAGCAACGCGAGCGCCAATTTTTCTAGGTGAGAGTATCTAGTTTCGGCCTAGCTTAAAGTCCTGCTAACATAATAGATTGGAAATTGCATACCTTCCTCTTTCCAGACCAAGACTCAACATATCGCTATCCTGGATACTACTAAGTACATGTATAGTTGCTCGTCTATCTTCGGAGTATGAAGCAGAGGTGGGCTCGAGAGATACCGCTTGAGTTCCTCCAAGGCTCGTTGGCACTACGGGGTCCATGAGAAGTTATTCTTTTTCTTCAACAGTGAGAAGAACCGATGGCTCTTGTCGGAGGACCTCAAGATGAATCGCCTCAGGCCGACGATGCGTCCGGTTAACCTTTGAACGGCCTTGACATTGTCCACAATAGTGATATCTTTGATGGCCTTGATCTTATCGGGATTAATCTCGATTCCCCGGTTGGACACTATGAATCCGAGGAATTTTCCAGACCCGACTCTGAATGCACATTTCTCCGGATCAGCTTCATATTATACTTCTTCAATATGCTGAAGGTTTCCTGCAAATGTTTCAAGTGGTCCTCACTTGATTTTCTTATTTTTTCTTCGATCATCCAATTTACTAGGCGGTTGGTAAGTGGAACCGGCATTTTTTTAGTCTGAATGGCATCACGTTATAGCAGTAGGTATCGTACTTAGTGACGAAGGAAGTTTTTTCCTGATCGCCCGGGCCCATCCAAATTTGGTTGTACCCGGAATAAGTGTTGAGAAAACTGAGGATCTCGTGGATGGACGTTGCATCGATCATACGATCGATGCTAGGCAAAGGGAAAGAGTCCCTCGGACACGCTTTATTCAAGTCTTTATAGTCTACACACATTCTTAATTTGTTTCCTTTTTGAGGGACTACTACTACGTTTGCTAACCAATCCGGGTATTTAATCTCCCGAATGGACCTTATTTTAAGGAGTTTAGATACCTCGTCCTTGATGAACGTATGCTTGACTTCGAACTGGAGCCTCCTCTTCTACTTGACCGGGGGGAACTTCGGGTCTAGGCTCAGCTTGTGAGTAGTTATTTCTGACGGGATCCCTGCCATGTCAAGGTGGGACCAAGCGAAACAATCTATGTTAGTTATAAGGAGTTGAATGAGTTTTTTCCTGAGATCGGGACTCAACCCCATGCCCAGGTATACCTTTCGATCGGTCAAGTTCTCGATCAGTACGACTTGCTCCAGTTTCTCGACTGTCAATTTGGTAGCGATAGAATCGTCGGGGGCTATGAAAGACTTGGAAACTATGTAGTCGTCGTCCTCATCTGTCCCATGCTTCTCCAATTCGGTCGAGGCCGGTGTCAGTAGTTGCTATTTGGTTTCTCCTTTGGCGGCCGAACTCGGATCCTTTGGTGTATAAAGTACGGATATCAGGACCACCTCGTCGACCACGAATATCTCCTTTACGGTCAGTTGTTCTCTGTAAATTGTTTTTATCCCTCCTGGCATTGGGAATTTCAATACTTGGTGCAGAGTCGAGGGTACTGCCCTCATGGTTTGAATCCACGGTCTCCCGAATAAAACATTGTACCTCATGTCCCCTTTGATCACGCAGAACTTCCTTTCCTGAGTGGTCCCGGCGGTGTTCACCGGTAACGTTATCTCCCCTTTAGTGGTCTCACATGCCATGTTGAATCCGTTTAGAACTCGGACTGCAGGCACGATTTGATCTTGTAGACCGAGCTGTTCCACGACCCTTGATATGTTGATGTTGGCCAAGCTACCTGAATCAATTAACACACGCTTAAATAAAGATTTATTTATGAGTACATATATTACAGTGCATCGTTGTGGGGCTGCATGATCCCTTCAATGTCCTCATCATTGAAAAACAAGGTTCCCTCCGGCACGTAATCTAGAATCCATTTTCCCCATGTGATGGATACTTTGGTACGCTTCAGCATCGACCCCATTGATGATCATGTTAATGACGTGGTGAGGTTTCTCCTGCTCGATCTGTTTAATAGAATCTCTATTACTGAAATGATTCTTGGCTCGATCGCTCAGGAACTCTCGGAGATGTCCGTTGTTGAATAACCGGGTACTTCCTCTCTTAGTTGTCAGCAATCCTCTGTTCTGTGGCCGTGAGTGCCATGATATTTGGACATTAGGTTAGGATTCCTTTGGGTTGGATCAGACTATAGAGGTCGAGGCAATTTGGTATCTTTGATGCGTGCGATGACGGATATGATGGCGACGACGTCGATGCTAAAGTTGTACTCCGATAACCTTGGCACTTCCTTAGGCCCGATGGGCCTGTCAAAACTGTTTTTTCTCATGAGTCCCCGGTTGTTTTGACCTCGATCACTCCTCTTTTCGCTTTTCATAGGGTTTTGTCCAGACCCACTACTTCTCTGGTCTATATTTTATGGGTGATACAGATCCCTGTTTGATCTTGGCTCACGATCAACGCCTCTCTTGACTCCATCGATGGCTCTGATGGGATAAATGACCCGGAAGGGGCTCCAAGCTGATCATCTTCGAGCCTGATTTTTGATTGATACCGGTTATGCACGTCGGCCCAAGTAACAATTGGGTATTCTACCAGATGCTTTTTCAACTGCTATGAAGCCAACAAGCTTTGAATATTGAGTCCTTGGGTGAAGGCCTAAATGGACCAATCGTCCGCGACCGGAGGTAGATCTATCTGTTCTATTTAAAACCGGGACACGAATTCTCTGAGCATCTCATTATCCCTCTGTTTCACTTTGAAAAGGTCCTACTTCCTGGTCTAGACCTTGATAGCCCCCGCGTGTGCTTTTACGAAGGAATCTGCAAGCATAGCGAATGAGTCAATGGAATTAGGAGGTAGGTTGTGATACTATATCATCGCTCCCTTTGACAGAGTTTTCCCGAACTTTTTCAGCAGGACAGACTCTATCTCATCATCCTCCAAGTCGTTCCCTTTGATGGCGCATATGTAGGAGGTTACATGCTTATTTGGGTCGGTTGTTCCATTGTACTAAGGAATATCGGGCATGCAGAACTTCTTAGGGATCGGCTTCGGATCTGCGCTTGGAGGAAAAGGTTTTTGAACAAACTTCTTGGAATCCAGGACTTTTAATATCGGCGGTGCCCCTAGGATTTGGTCGACCCTGGAATTGTAGGTTTCCATATTTTTGCATTGGCTTCAATTTTCTTCTCTCTCGATTCTACCCGTTTTGTCAGCTCCTCGAGCATCTTTATTATCTCGGGGTTGGTCCTCGATTAATTTCCATTCGGCCTCTCTGTGACTGGTTCATTTACTTGGTGCGCAACTTTGGTTCTGCAACTGGGCTATCGCTGCCTGTTGAGCCTGTAACATTTCAAAGATCACCCGCAAATTGATCCCATCACGTTCATCGTTGTGCATATTTTGGGCAATCGATTGGATTTCCCTGCTGACGCTGTTCTCAGAATCGGTAGGCAAATTTGCATTGATGGCCACATGCGAGCTAGCGTCGATCGGGTCCGCGGCTGGAACTCCGTCAAAATCGACGGGGGGCACCTCGTTACTGGGTGCTACATTGTTGTTCTCGCCATGGTGGCCAGATTCGAAATCCACATTTAGAGGAGCAGACTCGGAGTTCGACATTTCAACTTAAACCTGGAATCAAAGATACTCCAAAGAACAAGTGTAAAATAGGGTGTGTTATGGGAATTTGTATCAAATTACCGCTATTATCCTTAGCCCCACGATGGGCGCCAAACTGTTTACCCTCAAATACGGATAACAATTAAATTTGTAAGTGATTTTAAAGATATGCGGATTAATTTGATACAAAGAGATAGATTAAGTCAAATTGAACAAACAAAGATAAAACAGATTTAAACCGCACGAGGGGGATAGTTCCAGCCTTAGTGAAATATTTATCCTCAATCCAGGCTCGCTATGGCCAGCACTGTTGGACAAGAGAAAGAGCTAATAACAGAGAAAATAATAATAATATATTATTTTAGAATACGTGTTACAGTGTCCTTAATGAATTATCATACCCCCCTTTATATAGTAGGAGAATTCTATTCTAAGTATAACTCTACAAAAGGTAAAAAAATCCTCTGATTAACTGATTGTCGGTTCTTCACCGATACGTGCTGAGATTCCCGCTGTGATATTTGACCGGTCATGGATATTACGGTCTTCTGCTGGCCGTGTTCGATTGCCTGACGATGTTCTTCGAAGTCGTTCAAGGCTAAACCGATTCCGAACCATGACCCCGATATTCTCGAGGGCGAGCGTCATGCCCCCGGATTCTGACTCGATGAGATTTTTGCCTCGATTTCGGTCCCTGTCATCATGTCTCGAACTTGACTTATTTTATCGGAGACCGGAATGTACCATGAGCCCGATTTTACTCGTATACAATGATCATTTTAAAAAACATATGATGTTTCGTATACAATTTGGAGCTCGATTAATTTCTTCACATAAGACTCATTAAAGGAAAATCGCTTTCGACTGTAATGAAACTCGAAATCTCACACCCCTTGATTGAGCTGTTATAGATTCAAAATAGGTGCCAAAATAGATAGCAGTGAAGAATGATGTGACAATTGATATTATTAAAATAAAGTTGAAATCTATATATTCTACTCTTAGCTATACGCTATTAATACAGTTTAAATGATTTTAAGTATTTATTACTATTTATCTTTAATTTATAAATTTTAAAATTACGTACTAATTTATGCTTGTTATAGATAGTTATTTCTAATTGATTTTTAAGTAAATTACATGGGAAGAGATTAAATACTAGTAAAATACATACATAATCGTATTGATTTACCGTAGCATATGTGTTATGTGTAGAATAATTAGTAAATTATGTTATCTCGTTCGGTTTTAACTAAGTAAAGGAGCATAGGAAGTGGCATCTTATTGTTCATGCACATACCTTACCAAGTAAAGAATACTCTCTCTCTATATATATATTAATTCATTCATGGCGACCATAAAATTCTCTCTGCTCTCAACAGAGAATCCCAACGTCCGCACTTTTGTAGTTTTCGATCTTTTCTTATTTTCCCCCTCGACACTATTATTTTACCCTTTGATTTTGCTATGTTTTGTGCTTTTCTTTTTCATTTTGGAAAAAAATAGAAGCTTAAATTTTTTTTGCATTTATTATTAACACCTGTGTACACCCAATTAAAAAATTATAAGTATTTGTGTGAACCAAGACCTGTTTCTCTGAGACATAAATGGGCAATGGCATGTGACTCAATAACTCGTGGTCTTGTCCATTTGTGTCCAACCTCTGTTCTTGAATAATATTGCTAACATTTCAATTTTATGGAATTTATTTATCGCATATACTTCCATTTCTCTTGATCAGTAAGCAGAACAGATGAGGGTAGTATCCTTCTCTCGTGAAATTGGAGCTACGTACAGATGCATGCATGAGTATTTACTTTTCCTTGTTTATCTATAATCTTTGTCTTTTTAGGACAGTAACCAAGTGCTGAATGTACGATTTAGAAATAAATGGCTATACTTTTTAACCAAAGTAAAAACAAAAGGCAAACAATCAAAACATAGTTATAATTAGCATTAACTTGAATTGTCTTTGTACTTTTTTATTTTGAAAAGAAAGAATACGAAAATAGTCATATTGGGACTCACGTTATGGGCTTTTCACTTTATTTACTAAACCCAAAAAACCACAATGAGTGTCGATGACTAAGTTCATCAAGAATGTAGAGATCATCCTTTGCTTTTTGTGATTCGTGATAAATTCGAAAACAGTGGGATGCAATTTATATACTAGTAACAATTAATTAACTAAAGGGGTTAATTGATTATCAAGGACAAGTGTTCTTTTCATTTCTTGAGGGGTCAATGTGATTTTCTCTTTGTCCGATAAAAGATATGAAGGCCCTAATTGTCCCCTTTGGCTAGCCAAATTGTTCTTCTTTTTTTTTTATTTATTCATTTACATTATTTATGCATCTTCTTTCCCTTTCCAAGAGCCAGTTGGGTG
>AWOL01S0290171.1:3902-15384 GCA_000715115.1 Nicotiana otophora
ATATATATATGGGGGGGGGGGTTAATCATATGTTAGCTCAATTACTATGGGAAATTAAATCATGAACAAAAAACTCTTGGCACACATCATGCTAATTAGGAAAAGAAGAAAATAATATGCCCGTCATCATTTTTCTATTTCCGATCTCATTTTATTTTCATTGTATTATCGTTTTTTCGTTTTTCTAAGGGATATATATCGATTAATTCATGTTATTTTGTCTATTAACAATACCAATAGTAACGACGTCATCTAACATTAATGTCATTAAGATTTTGCAAAAAGTTCTTTTATAAATGCGACATTTAATTCTAAAATTTAGCAACTTATGTAAATACTAGATTTTTAAACATAATTTTGTTTTTTTTTTTTGAAAAGAGAGTATTACTTTATCCATCTGGTTTCATTAATATATTAGTTAAATAAAGCAAAATGTGACACTGAAATTATAGCGCAGGGAATAAATGCCTGTAAGGGCGTTTTTGCTATTCAAGAAATAAAAAAGAAGAATTTTCATAAGTTTAAATTTTAAGGTAAAAAATATTTACACAATCATGTCATTTATTAAATAACTACATATAAATCTCTTAATTGATAAATATTACTTACTATAATAGATAATTCCGTAAAAATTCAAGCAACATGCTGCTGCTATCACAAGTTAAAAAACATTCACATTATCGGCGTATATATAACTTAAATCGTTCCATCTAAATCAAACATAAGGAGATTGTTTACATGAACTAACAAAAAATGACAGCCAATGATACTAGCAGAACCAGGCACATTATATAGCAGTTGATCCAAGTATGGACATGGTGGTTTAATGGAGTCTCCTAACTTGTCAAGCTCCACTTGGGCATCAGCTTCTACAAACAAGATTCCTTCACCATTGCAATCCAAAACAAGCTTCCTATCAGGCATCAATTCAACGATCCTACCAGCTAATGGATAGTAAAACACAAGTGTCTTTGACAGTCCTTCTTTAATGACCTTTACTGGATCTCTGCCTTCCATTGAAGGACTATATTTGTAAAACATTAATTTGGGAATTTGAAAACGAAGACTCCCTTGATCATCTATATCAGAAAGATGTTTTCTCTCAAGAGGAATTACTGTTGCTGGAACTACAAATTCTGGCTTTTGCCGTGTCATTGATATCTCTAATATTGGTCTTGAAATTGACATACTGTGGTTTCTGAAATGTATTTTTAATTGAAGTATGCATTCATAGTAAGCATTTGGATTTGGATTTATTGCAACAAGAAATCTGTAGATGATCATTATCAGCTACAAGAATGTCATGGATATTATAACATATTAGTATTATTATATTTTTTGTTAAAGTGGTGATTTAGTGTTATTATTATCTGTTTCTCTAAATATAGGTAATTTGTGTTTGGTTAGCCTATTATTATTCGTTACTTTGTAATTAACCGAATTTACTTGATAGCTTGTGTTTGTAATAATTTGACTCAAAATTTATCATCCCGCTAGTTGGTTTGATCTTATACTCTCGTTACTTTCCTGAAAAAGGAGTTGAAATAACATCTTTTCTTAAGGCAGAGGTTTAATTCTGGTGAAAGTGGAAAGGGCACTTGGAGGGTTGGGCTTTTGTTTTGGTCTCAAGCAGAAAAGGGCCGAGGAAGAATTTGTTTTAGTAGTTAAATGGGCTGGGCTGGTTTTCCCTTCTTCTTTTTTAGAGGTTGACCTAAGGAAGGGAGGATTTGTGTTTTAGGGTTGTGGAAAACAGTTATCAAATCTATGTCAAGAGACAGGGAGCTGCTGTTCTTTCTAAAGATACTGTGAATTTTAACCTATATGTTTTTACCAATCTTAATCATATTTATCAATTAGTGTTTATTGGGAGATTTACCTATATACCTAACAAATGACCTGATTGGATAAATATTTTTATATTATCGGTACATAGAAGTTAAACTCTTCCTAAGTTAATCCAAAGCGGCTATGCTTGAGAAATACAACGATAGAGTTAAGTACAATACAGCAACCGTCAGTAGTTTACTTTTAGAAACGGAGTCTGTACAATGGACTAACATAATATGCATGAATAAGACAAATAAAATAGGAGCACTAGGAACATAACGTTGTAACATTTAGACACAATTCAGTTGCCAGAAGCAACAGGAGGAACACTAGGAGCATGTTTTAACCCATTAGAGCTAACTGCATTTCCTTCTTCAATATTACTCTTCCACCCTGCTTTGCTCCTTTCCAACTCCTTTGCGGTGTCATAAGAAGCATGTAGCCCAAAAAAGAAGTAATACACCAAAAGAAACCCTGTCCAGCCAGCAAATCTTATGAACGAATCTTTATCTATTGAGCCTAGAAGGAAAATGTTTATTGCTATTGATGCTGATGGCAACCAAGGCACAAGAGGCACGCCCCATAGCTTTGGATTACGAGCTTGAGGAACAAATATGTAAATCCCCGCAGTTGCCATAAACCAAATAGGCAGAGTAATGCAGTATGCAATCCATCCATTCTCACTAAGTCCCCAATAAGCAGCCGTGGCAATTGAGGACCCGAGGATGAGCAATAGGCACGCAATTAGCTTGTTGCGGTCCGCGTTAGTAGTCACGCCGCTTGCATAGTAACGACGAACGAGGAGAGCGAGCGCCACGAGCATAAAGATGAAAAGTGTAGAGATCGAAAGAAGATTGGAGAGAATTTCGAGCTTCGTGAAGAAGGCGACGATCGCGGTAGCACTCATCATGACGGCCGTGGCATTAACGGGCGTTCCTGTTTTTGCATCAACATAGGAAAACCAAGGAGGCATCATGTGAGTCCGTGCAATGTGAGTGAGATAACGCGCCTGACCAACCGCGCCTACAAGCAATACAGATGTCATTCCTTTCAATGCACCTGCAACCAATGACAATGTCAGAAATTTTGTTAAGAGTGTTCAAGATTTAATATATATGTATAAAAAGTAATACTTGAAAGCAGTTGTAGCTCTGCCTCTACCTGCAGCCACAATGTATTGCGCCCAACTCCATCCAACAGCTTTGAACGCGACAGAAAACGGAGCATTAGGATCAATGTTCTGATAAGGCTGCATAAGACAGAGCGTTATAGCCAATATACAGTATATAGTGGTAGTAATCACCATAGAACCAACTAGGCCAATGGGGATATCTCGAGCCGGATCCTTAGTTTCCTCAGCCATAGTTGAAACAGCATCAAAACCAACATAAGCAAAGAACAAAACTGCAGAAGCTTTGAAAATGCCACGAGTGCCAAATGGCGTAAAGGGGGTGTAGTTCTTGGTATCCGACTTGATTAGGCCACAGATGATGATGAAAATGATCACGACGATGTGAATGATCGATGCAACGTAGTTGAGACGAGAAGATCCCTTTGTGCTGCGAATTGCAATGATGCAGATGATGAAGCAAACACCAACTGCGATTGGGTCAAGTTGGTTGTAGCCCTTGGCTAAACCGTTTGCAGTGATAAGAAATTTGTCAGCCCTGAAGTTCAATAGAGTTGCAAAGTAGGAGGTCCATGAACGAGCTACTGCAGCTCCACTAATCACGTATTCGAGGAGAATATTGCCAGCAGCAATGAAGGCTACGAAGTCACCAAGCTCTACCCTCAAGTAGGCGAATGAACCACCTATATAAAATCAAAATTTCAGAACTTAGTAAATATTCCTTAACAAAAACTCCATCAATATTATTGAAGTCATAATTAAGTAAATAAATATGTGTTTTCACTAAATGTTTAAGCAACCTCCACTTCCAACCAAGAGGTTATGAGTTCGAGTCACCCCAAGAGCAAGGTGGATAGTTCTTGGAGAGAGAGAGCCGAGGGTCTATCGGAAACAGCCTCTCTACCTCATAGTAGGGGTAAGGTCTGCGTACACACTATCCTCCCCAGACCCCACTAGTGGGATTATACTGGTTTGTTGTTGTTGTGTTGTTGTACTAAATGTTTAAACTTTTAGATGAGATAGTTACACAATTTAAAAAATACTAATTTGCATTAGTGATTAGACTTATTGCAAATTCAAGTGTCAAAGTATAAGTACTACTATCACGGATATTCGATGGAGATTATCCATCAAGGTTCATTTCGTCTAGACACAAATTATTAATCTGCGTGCCTAATATTGTAATTAAAAAAATAGGGATACTGTGATTGTTCATGTCGTTATACAATTCTTATTCTGAGATTTTCAGTCAAACAAACCATAGCTTTAATTTCTTTTAGTTTAATCATATTACAGATAGCCTATGAACAGAGAAAATACTTATAAGTTGCAGTGAACGATTGTCATGTGATAAAATGTTGAAGGGTTTTATGCAAAAGATAATTAAATGTGGAACAAGATTTTGCTGATCCAAATGCAATAGAGAAACATTTTACAATTAGTTCAAAATAATTTGGATGGCGAAAGAATTATACTCCAACTAGTTAGGACTTGAACTATATGCTTTGAAAAATGAAAATAAAAAAAAGTGTAGAAGAAGGTATTACTTAGTCGAGGGTATAATTGTAAATAGCTGTTAGAGAGTCGGCTAATTATGTTAGATATTGTTAGGAGTTAGTTAACACTATTACCTTTTCTTATAAGTAGTTAGTGGTTGTACAACTATTATTCATTCAGAACATTTTCATTCTGCTCATCAATATACAGAGCTTGCATGTGCGCTCTTGCTCTCTCTTCTTCTCCCAACTAGGGATTTCCATTGTTGATCTCGCTTAAACTTGACAAAAAGACAATCGATGGGCGTGATATTGGGAGGAATATAAATGTGTAAACGGATAAAAGAACCCTAACCCAGATGGCCACATCCATATATAACATTATCTTCATTTTTTTTTTATGAAAATAGAAAAATATATGTTGCAAGGTTCGACACTCGTCAAATAATGAATTCATTATTAATTAATTTTCACTTAACTATTTTTATTTATGATCGATTTTAAACTCACGAGGTACATTTAACTCACACATGACAAATCATGTGTTGTACTTACCATTATCCCAAAAAATCTACTCCAAAATTCAATCTCATGCTACCCATGGTAATAAAAAACAATAGTGACTATTTTTCATTCCCATTTATTTGTGTCACAAACTACCCTTTAGTAGTCCCCCAAATATAAAAATAATCAAGGAGAAAGATCCTAAAAGTTAAATAATGCAGCCGTAAATGAGAATTCAAAGCATTCGTCAATTTTGACACTAATTAAAACATAAGCTGACCCCCCAAAAAATGAAAAAAAATGAAAAGTGACGTAGTTACGTTGGAGGCTTGTGCTTCCAATTTCAAACCTAAAATTTTGACTCTTCAACGCCCTACTACACTGGTAACACTACCATAAGCCAAGTGAGAGATCCAATATTCCTGGTTTGCTAGCGTTGACCGCAGAAAAGGACAACCACAACTTTTGGGTTCATTACGTTTCCAATATCCGGCTGTACACAACCCAAACGACATTTATATTATATTGGATCATTCCACCCTAATATTAGGGAGTATAAAGTAATCCTGTGACCCCATCTGTGAAAAACTAATAGAAGATAGTGACAGATTCAAGATTTTCAAATTATGTGTGCTCAACTATTTTTAATCTAAAAATTACTAGTGAGGCTGGGTGCTCAATTAATGTATTTATAGAAATTATTAATTTTTTTATATTAGTAATAGTCTTTAATTAACTCTAAAAGCAATGGGGGCTCAAGCAACCATAACCGATAGCATAGATTTGCCATTGATAGAAGGAGATACATAGGATCATGACTTTACACCAAAGTAGTAATAGGTGTAGCTGTATTCATTAATTATTTGAGATGGTTTTGTCATTCTTCAGAAAAATTGGATAGGACTTTATTGATGAATTTGCAATAAACAGAAAATTGACACTTCAGAAATTTCAGCCAAAATGCATATACAGGACAATTATATCTTAAAAGATTTTATACCCAAACATAGCTTCATGACAATATACCCCTAAGTTAAAGCCTTAGCTGCAAACAACACAATAATTAACACCAGCAACATGGTGGCAGGCACTTGGAAGTGACCGTGGGATTATTTAAGAGATGTAGACNATATAGTAAATGAAAGAAGAAAATTTCAGTATGAAAACAAAAATTGTTGAATGAGCTGATTGCAGGGAGATTATCTGTTTCTCGTTGATGGAGAAAACTTAAAAATCTTTTTGAATAAGGAGGACTTAATGGAAAAGCAACGTTGACTCCTGGTAATATTTAATTTTTAACTTCATAATTCAAAAATAGAAGAAAAATCTCAGATCCCAAAATATGAAACAAATAATATTAATGCAAAACAAATAGACCAAATTCCTTTCACTGCTTGAAAATATTCCAAAACAATACTTGGAGAAAAGAAAATAGAAGAAAGAAAAGGAAGTAAAACCATATACAGTACCTATTAGAAACGAATTTTGGTTCAAAGCTCCAAGAGAATTCACAGAGACACAGTAATATGCATGTACGTATATAGACGAATAGTCGTGTACTATATATAAAGAGTTGTGTCCTATGTGTGTGCGTGAACCAGATCTCCTTGATTTGTCGATCGTCTGGCAAAAAGATAGTACTAATTAAAGAGCAACCAATAGACCAATAGTGTCTGAATCATTCTTTTAGGACTATAAATAGTTGGGGGTGAAGGTTTGGTAGGAGGGATGAATATGAAAGAGTAAGATTGTTTTGTTCTTAATGTGATCGGACAAATTAAGATCGTGGACGAGTTGTGTTGCTTATTTAATCAATCAATAAGTTGTCAACTTGTCCTAATGTAAAAATTTAAATATGTATTGCAATAATTACTGCGTAAAACATAAATCTAACACATAACTGATACTCCTTTCGTCTCATATTATCAGTCGTGGTTACTAAAAATAACAACAACAACAACAACAACAACCCAGTATAATCCCACTAGTGGGGTCTGGGGAGGGTAGTGTGTACGCAGACCTTACCCCTACCCTGGGGTAGAGAGGCTGTTTCCAAATGACCCCCGGCATCCTTCCCTCCAAGAACTCCCCACCTTGCTCTTGGGGTGACTCGAACTCACAACCTCTTGGTTGGAAGTGGAGGGTGCTTACCATCAGAGCAACCCACCTTGTCNTGACTCCTGGTAATATTTAATTTTTAACTTCATAATTCAAAAATAGAAGAAAAATCTCAGATCCCAAAATATGAAACAAATAATATTAATGCAAAACAAATAGACCAAATTCCTTTCACTGCTTGAAAATATTCCAAAACAATACTTGGAGAAAAGAAAATAGAAGAAAGAAAAGGAAGTAAAACCATATACAGTACCTATTAGAAACGAATTTTGGTTCAAAGCTCCAAGAGAATTCACAGAGACACAGTAATATGCATGTACGTATATAGACGAATAGTCGTGTACTATATATAAAGAGTTGTGTCCTATGTGTGTGCGTGAACCAGATCTCCTTGATTTGTCGATCGTCTGGCAAAAAGATAGTACTAATTAAAGAGCAACCAATAGACCAATAGTGTCTGAATCATTCTTTTAGGACTATAAATAGTTGGGGGTGAAGGTTTCGTAGGAGGGATGAATATGAAAGAGTAAGATTGTTTTGTTCTTAATGTGATCGGACAAATTAAGATCGTGGACGAGTTGTGTTGCTTATTTAATCAATCAATAAGTTGTCAACTTGTCCTAATGTAAAAATTTAAATATGTATTGCAATAATTACTGCGTAAAACATAAATCTAACACATAACTGATACTCCTTTCGTCTCATATTATCAGTCGTGGTTACTAAAAATAACAACAACAACAACAACAACAACCCAGTATAATCCCACTAGTGGGGTCTGGGGAGGGTAGTGTGTACGCAGACCTTACCCCTACCCTGGGGTAGAGAGGCTGTTTCCAAATGACCCCCGGCATCCTTCCCTCCAAGAACTCCCCACCTTGCTCTTGGTTACTAAAAATAGTTGTATCAAATTATTTGTCATTTTAAAAGTTCAAGACAATTAATTATTTTTTTCTTTTTTTACCCTTAGTAATAATTATTCTTGAAGATAGAGATAACACATAAATAGAATAAATAAATATTCAATGAAAGAGATTATATCTTATGACATAAATAAAGGTAGAATAGTCCAATCTCTTTCCTAATTAATATTTCTTAAGGGGCGTGTAAAAGAAAAATACGAAACAGACGGAGGGAGTATAATAAAATGAAAGGGAAAAAACAAAGACCATACATTATCCTAGAGTTAACTCCGGAATCCCTTAAGTCAAATAAAAAAATAAAAAATATTTGACGCAATCAGTTGGACTTATAACAGCACTGACTTCCAGGTTCGCGTCCTCTTATCATCTTATGACTACTTGCGTTCAGACGCAAGTTGCTAGTCTTTTCCTGCTTACATTATTCAGTTCAGCTGTGTTGACTATTTAGTTTTCCTTCCCTTAAACTATAATACTAAATTTTAAGAGAGTCTTCTTTCAAAGAATTTGAATTATTTCAACGGAATAGGTCCAAATATGCCATCGTACTATACGAAATTGAGCGCATTTGTCCTTCGTTAATACTTTAGCTCAAAAATGTCCTTAGAGTCACCTAGTTGGCTCATATATGCCATTTTCGAAACGGAATTCACCCAAACTAATTAGCTCTTTCGTTAATTGTATTAAAGTGTATTACAAACACTATTTTCTTTTTATTAGGACTTTTTTTTTCTTTACCTTTCTCTTTTCTTTCTTCTTTTTTCTTTTCTTCTCTTTTTTTTCCTTTTTCTTTCTCTCTTATCCGATTTCCTCCATTGCTGATGTCTTCTCCATTTTCATCACCAATTTCACTTGACAAAACTCATGAATTCCTGTTAATTTTACTATCACAAACTCCGCCACATTCTTTCCCAATTTTCATATTTTCCATCACATTCAGCAAGCCAGAACCTCCATTTCTATAACTACTTTTTATATTTTATAGCAAAATAAGTATTTATGGTATATACTACCATTGAGGCATGAAATATGCTATTTATGTTTTTCCTCTCTCTTTGTTTCAATTAACACAAATTCTCTCTCACAATTTTTCTTCTTTCTCTCTCTCTTTCTTCTCTCTCTTCGAGCAAAATAGGTCGAATCATAGATACACGAAAGAGAAACAAATCATGAAAAAAGTCTACAAATCTCAAAATCATAAACATGAAAGTAAACCTATAATAAAAAATTAAAAAAAAGGAAGCAGAGATACCTTGGGCGATGGAGAGATTGAAGAGAAAGAAGGATTCTTAGCGCGGTAAGTAAGAGGGAAAAGAGGAAGAAGCGGTCGAATTGAAAGCGTTGTAAATTGTAATGGAAGAGGCACTGAAGCGATATAAGAAGTCTTGGCCGAAAAACGCCATCTCCGACGAACTTTCTTCTCTTCTTTGCTATTTAGTCACATACAATGATACAAATACATTATATTCTGTACAAATTCACTCAAACACATTGTATTTTTATATAAATATATTTTTTGCATGTATTTACGTATTTCGAAGGTCTGTATTTGTTTAATACAGCGGAATACTCCTGTATTCATGCATAGTGTAAATACAGTATGCATGAATATAAGATATAAATATTGAAATACATTGAATACAAACATTAAAATAGAACATAATATAAACAGTAAATATATTTAATTTTAAAATACAGTAAAATACACTGACTACAAATAGAAATACAATGAATACAAGCAATGAAATATATTGAATACAACAGTAATAACATGTATTAGAAATAACTAAAATATTGTTAATACAAATACATTTGAATACACTATATAAAATAGTGAATACAGTAAATACAAACATTGAATATAATAAATGCAACAGTAAAAAAAATATTGAAACACACTAAATACAAAAGTTATATACAACTGAAAAATCATTCTAATTAATTGGGTTGATAATGAGGCATGTTAAAATTGATTTTGTTGGGTTATATTAGGAGTGTATCACGCTAATTGATATTATTTCTGCTATTAGACAATTAGACATACCTATTTTTAAGGTGATTGTCATTACTATATTCATGAATACATGGCGGAATACATATGAATACATGCGCGTACAGCTGGACTACCCTATAGCTATATTATGTATATGGTAGCTATAGAAAATTAATAGTCACTAAACAATAGTAGTTTTTGAAAATTCCGCTAAAAAATGGATACAGAATTTACAGCTACTTTACCTTAACCTGAAACATTGAGACCACAGCGTCCTAAACCAGATCCCTTTGCTACCTTTGGGCCAATGATGCAAAACAATAGGGGATTTCGCATCTATACGCGGTTTTGGGGTCACAATTGAAGTTTTACGATCAATTTTAGACTTATCGGGTTTGAAGTGCAATGCACTTAAGGCCAATTTTGCACTTAGATGTACTTAAGGCCAAATAGGTCTAAAGTACAATAAATATTTTCATGCACTTAAAGTCAGAGAGGTCTGAAGTAAAAAAATTACACTTCAGATGCACTTAAAACCAAATAGGTCTAAAGTGCAACCAATGGTTTCATGCACTTAAGGCCTGAAGTGAAAAATGGCACTTCAAATGCACTTAAGACGAAATAGGTCTAAAGTGCAACAAATGGTTTCATGCACTTAAAGCCAAAAAGTCTAAAGTGAAAAATTGCACTTCACATGCACTTAAGGCCAAATAGGTCTGAAGTGCAACCAATGGTTTCATGCACTTAAGGTTTAATAAGTCTGAAGTGAAAATATTACATTTCAGATGCACTTAAGGCCAAATAGGTCTGAAGTACAACCAATATTTTCATGCACTTAAGGTTTAATAAGTCTGAAGTAAAAAAATTACATTTCAGATGCACTTAAGGCCAAATAGGTCTGAAGTACAACCAACATTTTCATGCACTTAAGGCCAAATAGGCCTGGAGTGCATATTGCCCAGAAACATAAATTGTTTTTCGAATTTTAACAATCAAATATACGATTTAACACCCAGCTCTACTTCAAAGTTCAAATGAGCTCAAATTTGAAACATAACCTCCAAATATCATCAAGAACAAACCTCAATCTTCAATTTGTCAAAACGACAATAAATCTAACGAACCGATTTTGCAACTAAGAAAAAGAAGAAGAAGAAACCCTAAGCAATAGTAAAAATAAAGCGTCACAACAACTCACCACTATAAAACATCATAAAACTACCTTAAATATGTTCACAAACACCGTATAAAATCACTGTCACCCGAAGAAGAAGAAGAAAGAGGGGGAAAAGGCCTAAAGTTGTTTAAACTTTGGGTACTAGTTAAAAAAAAAGTAGATACATATTAAATGGGGACGACCAAATAATGTCCACGTGCAATTTTTAATAAGAGATAAAGAGCCTTTAGAGTATCTCCTCTTTTCCAGGGGAAAGGGAAATAGGGTGATGAGGAAGAAGTTTCCTCAATGGTAACAGGTTAACCAAGTCTGTGACTT
>AWOL01S0290320.1:0-18723 GCA_000715115.1 Nicotiana otophora
GGGCGTTGGTCAGCCCAAATGACATCACAAGGAACTCGTAGTGACCATACCGAGTCCTAAAAGTACTCTTCAGAATATCCAGATCCCGAATCTTCAGCTGATAATACCCTAACATTAAATAAATCTTCAAGAACACTCTAACACCCTGAAACTGGTCAAATAAGTCATTAATGCGTTGTAATAGATATATGTTCTTCACTGTAACCTTGTTCTACTGCCTATAATCAATTCACATCCACATCGAGCCATCCTTCTTCTTTACAAACAGAATCGAAGCACCCCAAGGTGACACGGTAGGCCGAATGAAACCCTTATCAAGCAACTCTTGCAGCTATCTGTAATGACTCGACTGGTCATTTTGACCACTTGCATTCTTGAGTAGATTTGTATGATGTATTTAAACTTGTCTGAATCATCGGTTTGGTTTTTCAGGCGATTCGGAAGAATGATTCTCAACTAGGAAGCTTTAAGTTGGAAGAGTTGACCAAGTTTGACTTTTGAGTATTTGACCTTGGATCGGAGTTTTGATGGTTCTGTTAGGTCCAGATGGTGATTTTAGACTTGGGCGTATGCCCGGATATGCATTTGGAGATTTCTAGAAGGTTTCAGCACTAGTTGGCGAAAGTTGGACATTCGAAGGTTTGAAATATTCATAAGTTTGACCGGAAGATGACTTTGATGATATTGGGTTTGGATTTTGGTTTAGGGAAATGGAATAGCTTTGTTATGTCATTTGTGACTTGTGTGCAAAATTTGAGGTCATTCCGGGTTGATTTGGTATGGTTCGACACGAGTTTTGGAAGTTGAAAGTTCAGAAGTTCATTAAGTTTAATTTGAGGCGCAATTCGCTGTTTCGACATTGTTATGTGTGATTTGATGCCACGAGTAGGTCCTTGTTATGTTTTGGAACTTGTTGGCATGTTTGGACGGGATCCGAAGGGGCTCGGGTGAATTTCAGACAAGGTTCGAATCATTTCCGATGGTTGTTGTATAGCTGATTGATGGCGTGTCTTCAGAGGATCGGGATCGCGTAGAGCGATTCTGGAGCTAAGTAATTTTCTTCATCGCGTTCACATCTTCAGGAACATATTCATTTAGGTTTTTATTGGTTACTGTTTGCGTTCGCTGACGAGCTAAAAACACAACACAAAATTATGCTCGCTAGTCGAATATAGTATAGAAAATATTGTATCCACATGGATTGAATTTAAATAGTGTTTTCGTAGCTTCTAGTTTTAATTGCTATCCAAGATGATCAAAATTTTAGAGTTGTGTGATTTAAAACTAAAGTTTACTAGAAGTCTAAACTATTGGCTAATGACAATCGCAACAAGTGTAAGCAAGAAGATATCAAAGGGAGAAAATAGGGGTTGATTGGATATGTGTAAGATACTTGTTCGAGAATTAACTCTAGTCGATTCACTTCTAAGGTTCAAGTGAGTCTCTCGAATTTACTCTATTATGTTCAAAAATTCAGTAGAAACTCCGCTCTCGATTAAGTCTCAACCTTACGATATGAACTAAGTTAAGCTTGGTGAAGATATGCAAGAATTTGTAGTGGATTGATCCTTAGGAGAACCTCTTTCGATTATCCTCCTAACTAGGTCTAAACATTAATTCAACTAGCCTCTTTCGATTACTAACAAGAATAAATGAATTAAACCAATAATATAATGCAAAATATCACAAATTATGCCTCTTTCAATTACATAAACAAGTGAATATATATGCAACAATAAAAACACCCAAAAAGCTTCAATACATAAAACTAGAGATAATATCCACAAACAATTCTCAAAACACCAAATCCATCAATACCTAAGGAAGAATTACTCCATGGATATGGAGAAATTCATCACAATCAAGGTTAAGTCAAAGAAAAACACAAAACATCCAAACCCTTATCTTTAGTGAGGATGAATGGTGAAATCCTTTTGCTCTTGCTTCTCCCTCTTCTCCTTAGCTTCCTTAGGTCTAAATTATGTCAAAAGTCCTCAAAATACCATTTTCCATGTATATATACCAAGTAGGTTCGGGCCCAAATAAATACACCTTCTCCTACGCGAAATAGGACACTTTTTTCGGATAGGACGTGCGTGGCCGCGCACCTGGAAGTGTGCTCACGCACTTTTCACCATGTTCTGCCTCATATGCGTTCACTTGGGTGGTTTTCCGTTGGGAATTTGGATAAACGTAAAACACGACAGCTGTAGTCTTTTGAAATATCTTTCCAAAGATATATTGTGGATCCCAAACGGAGTTCCGAGAAAAATGTTATGTTCATTTTACTGGACATTGCGCAATATGCATGCTCGATTCTTCTTTTCGTTCCACTATCATCCATTGATCCTCGAACACGATTCCGACTTAATCCTTGGGATTTTACTCAAACGTAAAGCTCCCGACTATCGTGACTTCATTTTATAACATCTACATAGATCAGAATTACTCCTACAAGGCATAAAACACACAATTAGTGCAAAACACTAGCGATTAAAGCTCCAACTCAATTAAAGTGCAGTAAATTAGAGTGCAATAATCGACTAAAACACGAGATTATATCCTACCATCATTCGCATATGAGGCACCGCATTCGCATTGAGCTGAACTGAGAGCTAGGAGATAGAGACTTCTTCATCGCGTTCGCGTTAGCTGTGTCGCAATCGCGTAGTGTAGATGTATGCGGTCATCGTGTTCACGTGGGAGTTATCATGAATGAACTGAGTATTTTTTGAGGTAGTTGCATTTGTTCTTCGTGATCACGTAGGATATCCCGCGATCATGATGGGCGGACTATTCAGTGAATTATAAGTACTCTATTTTGAGGGTTTAAGACATTTTAGCATATTTTGAGCTATGGAGCTCTGATTTAGGCGCATTTGGAGGTGATTTTCACCACATGGTTTGGGGCAAGTGTTTTATAATCAGTATTGATTTTATTCTGTGATTCCATTTTCGTTTTTGGCATATGATTGATGATTTCAAAAGAGAAATTGTAGGTTTTTGTCTAAATTTCCCTAAATTGAATTTTTGAGTTTTGAACATTTATTCAGAGTCGGATTTGAGTGAAATTAGTATGGTTGGACTCGTAATTGAATGAGTTGTAGTATTTTGTGAGTTTTGTCGGGTTCTGAGGTGCGAGCTCAGGTTTGACTTTTTAGTTGACTTTGAGTTATTGATTAAAGATTCGACCTTTATCATTTGTGATTATTTCCTTGGGCATTATTTGATGTTTTTGAGTTGCTTTTTACTAGTTTCAAGCCGCTCGGAGGTTGATACACATGGGATGGCATTTCTAGAGTATTGTTTGGCTTGATCGGTATTTGTTTGGCTTGTTTGAGGTAAGTATCTTATCTAAACTTGATTGAGGCACTAGTTGTCTGAATTATTTGTGATAGCTACGTGCTATGGGTGCACACATGTGTGGGGTTTGAGCCCATGTGCAAACACCGGGGGTATTTATCAATTCTCGGGTTGTGCTTAGGCTTTGATAAGCCTAGAATTGACTGTTAAGCTTTAAGCTATGATGTTTCTCATATTTGTAACATTGTGTGAACTATTTGAGCCATGTTTGAGGCTACATAGAGGTTTAATCCCCGAATGAACTTGATAAATGCTATTTTGTGATGAAATTGCCGATTTGTGCTAAGATAGCACACTTTGCACATGCCTACACTTTAGCATATCATTTATACCAGTCCACGCTGGGCAGATCCATCACATTTAGCCTATGACCATGTTGGGCGGATTATGATATTAGGCCTGTGACCATGCCGGGCTAGTAGCACGTGGAATTGGTCATGCTTGCATATGGATAAGGATCTATCGCCCTAGGGTCTCCCTCTCATGTTTCTCTCTTGCTGGTGTACGTGCGGATTGTGAGAAACTGACGGGTTTCTGTTTGATGTGAGCTCAGGGAGAGATGGTTACTGTTATTGGATCGGGTTACATGCCGCAACGGGCCTTATTGGCTTATGGGTATTGGATCGGCTTGCACGCCGCAACAGATTGATATTTGGTTATTTTATTTCATATTTACTTGCAATTTCCTTGACTATTTACCTGATTTACTTGCATATCTTCCTTATATGCTGCATTGTTGACTGGTCGGAACGCTTTAAAATAAAGAATTGTGAGTATAAAAGTGGTTTTACCTGAGATATCCTGATTTGATCATATATATGTTCTATACTTGTTGAAAGTATTAACTGCACATGTGTTAGTGAGGATCATCTATAATTCTTGCTTCTTTTACCTCGCCTAGGTTAGTTAGGATTCTTATTGAGTACATGGAGTCTGTTGTACTCACACTACACTTCTGCACTGTGCGTGCATATCTTGGAGTTATTGCTGATGTGTATGGCAGGAGCTGGCATTGAAGATGTAGCCGTGTTCCATTTATGGCTATCACTTTCCCTTGGTAGCTTTAGATTCGTATTCTATTCCAGTACAATCCAAACATATGTTGTAATTATTTCAGTTTAGTTTTTGAAAAATCTAAGTCTTAGTGGCTTATGACTTGTACTACCAGTCCTTGGGGAGTTGCATAAAATTCAGTCATTTCATTTTTGAATCTTATCATTGTCATTATATTTATGTTTTATTGTTATTTGGCTTACCCAGTGGGCTGGGCTAGGTACGATCACGATGGGTTGGATTTTGGGTCGTGACAAGTTGGTATTAGAGCCTTAGGTTCATAGTTCTACGAGTCATGATCAAATGTCTAGTAGAGTCTTGCGGATTGGTATGATGACGTCCTTACCTATCTTCTAGAGGCTACAGGGTATCTAGGATAAACCTCCCATATTTCATTCCTTATTGTGTGGTATTGATTCATCTTGAAGCGTATCTCTTTGAATTCCTTCATCTCACTCATATGCGTATGTAAGCACTCGGTATCAGCTGTGCATCGATGGCTTGTGATTTCTATGAAGGAGGTGCGAGATGACTTTTTTGTGTTTTGATGGCGGGCCATTCTGGAGGACTTGAGGTCGGGTTTTGACCGCGACTTAGGCTCGATGGTTTCAGTTATAGGAATATGCATTTGTTGGACTCATATGTCCGGTGGTGTCCCTAAAAGTGAGATTTACGGCTAGGTGAGTGGTTGGTTAACTATATAATGTGTATGATGTGACTGCGGGATGTGTTCATATGGTTTTTAATATGACGTGAAGATTTTTCTTGGGATGTGAAAGGACTACGATCGCTCAATTTATGTGGATGTATTATACAGTCTTGAATTATGAGTGTTTTGAGGGATTCTTTCATGTTGTTCATTTGTGGAACGAAGTATATTCTCATAACTTGTGGATGAGTTCAGACTCAGGAAGATTAAGTGATTGCGTAGTAATTGTGGTTCTAAAAGAGTATAGAGAGGTGTCAGTTTGAGGCTAAGCATGTGGGTTATCACCTGCGGGGTAATATACGAATGTGTGATCCTTATGATGTTATGTGGATGGTTTATTTCTACCAGTGGGTTATATGTGTTGCGATTTGAGCTTGGATTGGTTGAGAAAGTTGTCCTGACTGTCACGAGGATGAATGCGAGCTTAGCAGATGATTTGAACTATTGTATGGTTTGTGTTCCATGAGCTTGTGAAGAATTTAGTTGAATCTCACAACGGGGTTATGGCAGTAATAAAGTATAGGTATTGTGAGTTATCGAATGTTTTATTATATAGCATTAAGCCAAGTGAGGGACTCTACCATTAGCGATTTGATTGCATGGTTATGTGTTATATTGGTTTCGGTCTGAGGCATACTTGTGGATTGGTTATGACTTGCAGAGGTTGGTTTTGAGGATGACTTGAGTAAGGGATTTCTAGATGCATGATGTATTACACCTTATGGATATATAGAAGTCTTGGAAATGGCCTAGGGTTGCTGTTCGTGATGGATGTAATGTACCAAGAAAAAAGATTCACTCGGTTGCTTATAGGTGTGGATTACTTCTTTGGGTGTTACTGTGCTAATGGGGCACAAGTCGTTCGGCCCGTTTGGATGGTGCAATTGAGATTTGAGCAGAGTGGATGACTCTCGAGAAGGTTCTAATGGATTCAAGATTTATATGTGGTAATGGAGAATTTCTCTGAATTTGTATATGGCTAAGATCTGAGATTTGCATTGGATAGTGCTGGGACTTGCGGTATTTCTGTAATTGCACCTCCACCAGCATATATTGGGGTGAGGCGGCAGGGCCGCTTTGTGTAGAGTTTATGGTATTGTGATTGCACGTCCACTCGTATACATTGGGGGGGTGAGGCGGCAGGGCCACTTTGTGTAAGGGTGGTTACAGAGGGTCCCCGACTTAAAATTTATAAATGTTATTGGAAGCTCTTAATAAAATTTTCTTTGACTTTAACGGCCATCTAAGCCCTTTTATTGTTACCATGATTCATCATATTCATGTTGTATTTCTATGTCCTTGAATAGGTGTTTTGGTTTTCATACTAGTACTATTCTTCATGTACTAACGTGTTTTTTGCCGGGAATGCTGCATCTTTAATGGGCGCAGGTGGTTCCACAGCAGGAGGCATTGACCAGTGTTAGCGGTATACTCTCTTCCCAGCTGACTTGGTGAGCCCCACTTCATTTCGGGGTCGTGCATCTTTTGTTCTGTGTGCATTATGTTTTGAGGTATAGTCGGAGCCTTGTTGTCGGCACTATCATTGTACTCTTTTGTATCTATTAGAGGCTCCGTAGACATAGTGTGGGTTGTGTATTGGTGTTGGGAAAGTCAAGCTAGTAATGACGTATGTGTCTTACATGTTCCACTTCAAACTATGAGAGTGTTTGTACTTTGAGACTTAAAGATAGAGTAACTAATGGTAATGGAGTTGGGGTTGTATATGAAATCTTCTTAGTGTTTAATTAATAGCATATATCTCCTCTTTATTCACTGGTGAGTTTGGGTAGAAGGAAATCTAATAGGCTTGCTCTGCCGGGTCATCTCGATTGAGCGCCGGGCGCGCTCCCTGAGGTTGGGGCGTGACATATCCACTGCAGCAACACATAAGTAAGCACCCTACCATTTACACTAGTACTGCTCGATAACAACGCATGAACATCATAATACACCATGTATAGTCCTGAACTCCTGGGAAACACCAATATTAGACTGAAATGGCTAAACACCCCTCCACGCGGCGATGATAATAGTTCGCTCGTATACGTAAGAAAAAAACATCCTGCACCATATATGTAAGAAGGCAATGAAGACATAAGCTTCAATGAATCAAATCGCACGACGAGGAATCAAGAAAGGGAAGTTCTCCTAACAGCCTTGTAGCCTCTCGAAGATAGGTACAGGCATCTCCGTAATGATCCGAAAGACTCTAGTAGACTTGCTCATGACTCGTGAGACCTAAGTGAACCTAGTGCTCTGATACCAAGTTCTCACGACCCAAAACCCACTATAGGCCGTGATGGCGCCCAACGTCGCCGTAGGCAAGCCAACAGTGAACCCTCTAAATAATTATTCATTTTATTACTTTTGAAATTACAAGTTTTATTAAATAAAGAATTTAATGCATTTAAAATCATGTATACATACAATATTAGTATGATATAAAATAAAAAGGTGACAATATTAATGCAAAACCATTAATATCTACTAGAATATCCCAAAACCCGGTATCACAGGTGCATGAACATCTATTAGAAGGTAGAATAATAATACAACATATGTCTGGAATGTAAAATAGAGAGGATAACATAAATGAACATGATGGAGACTTCGGGTGTTGTGGATCGTATCATAGGATGCAACTCACCTTATAGTCCCCTCAATAGTTGCGCCCCTGCGCCCAAATGACCATCAGAGATAGACATGCACAATAAATGCAGAAGTGTAGCATGAGTATGTAAATCAACATGTACCCAGTAAGTATCTAACCTAACCCCGGAGAAGTAGCGACGAGGGGTCGACATCGACACTTACTAGTGGTCCAATAAATCAATAAAATAAATTATAAATAGATATGAAACACAACAGTAATAATGATGTAAGAATTGTAACTAACATAATCCTCCAACCTGATGACAACATAAATTTCTCAAATCTCATGTACTATCTCAAAAAATAGAAGAATCAAAGGCTACCTCAAACGGGTAAGGGATATCAAGCACTATCTAAAGAAACAAGGCCTCTCATGTAACTGCCAGATCCCAATCAAAGAGGAGTCTCATGAATATTCGGACTCCTAGACGTATTATGCACGAGTTATGCCGAGGTCGTACAACTCGATCCGGAATAGTGTGTACACTACCTCGGGTCGATTGGAAAAAACCATAGATGCATCTTAATATACTGCCGAGGCATTCGGCCCGATCCACATAAAAGGAAGAAACTTATCGAATTACGATTCACGTGTTTGCAACACAAGAATAGGAACATAAAATAAGCATAATTGTTACCAGCAATCGGATAGCCCGCCAAACAACTCAAGATATCAGGATTCGACCCAGCATGATCTCTAATCAAATTGCATTCACAGGTTTGGGTAATTAAACTAACAAGTTGAGTTTAGGTAATACAAATATTACATGATATAGTCCTAAGTCTACCCGGACATAAGCATGATCTTAGCTACGTACGGACTCTTGTCGTCTCGTACATACATAGCCCCCACAAGAAGTAGCACATAAAAAATACATCACCTACAAGGTAATTTCTCCCTCACAAGGTTAGACAAGAGACTTACCTTGCTCCGGAAGTCGATAACCGATTCCAACACCTCTCTAACTCCTCTAACCGATGACAAATGATCCAAAAATAATGAAACAACAAGCAAACCAATCAAAATATACTCCAATACTCGTAATCTAACAATTTATAACAATTCCCAACTCCACACGAAAAGGCGACATAGTCAACCCCCAGGCCCACGTGCCCGGATTCAAAAAATTATTAACAATAAATATTACCCTTGACTTGTATACTATATATCCAGAAATTCATCTAATTTCATCCATGGATTGACTCTCAAATCAAAGATTTACCATTTTCCAACTTTGGGGCTCAAAACCCCGATTTCTACAATCCAAATACGGATAAAAATAATAACCAACGGAAATAATAATGGACAAACATCAAAATAAAGTTCAGATATTTACCCCCTTGTTGATACGAGAATAACGCCGCAAAAATCACCTTGAACGGATCTCCAGAACTCAAGATATTCTCAAAATACTAAAATACTCTGTTTAAAACACTGCCCGAGAGATTTTTGTTCCTCGCCTTCGCGGGACACCTCGCGTTCACGAAGAGCAAATTTTCATGTTGAACAGTCAACCCAAATTTCCTTCTTCTTGTTCGCAGGACAACCACTGCCTTCGCGAAGAACAAAAGTTTGCACCAGAAACCACCAATTTTTTCCGACACGGAAATGGGTATAACTCTTTCATACAACCTCAGAATTCGACGATTCTTATTGCTATGGCTCCATAATTATGATATAAATCTAATGGTTCAATACAATCACAAATCAAAGATCATTTTATCAATATGTCCCCCTTTATGCCAAAAGAAATGACGCCGAAACATCAATAAGAGCGCGACATAGTCCAAACCCATCCGAAACTCACCGGAGTTTAACCAAAACTCGCGGACAAAATCCAAAATCATCATAAAAACCTGTTAAAACTTTTAAATCATGCATCTGAGCTCGTTAAGTCCACTATCTGACCGTGGTCAACTCATTTTCTTAACACATAACTAGCATGTAACTTAAGCTTTCGAATCACTCTTAAACATTCTGGATCATGATGAAACATCACACATAAGTTCCAATTAATAAAGTGAACCTATCCAAGGTCCCGAAACACCACCCAGAGTCCGATAAAACCAAAATACACTCTATGTGAAACTTAGCAAATTTCAAAACTTCAAAATGCAAACTTTCGATAATAAGCGTTGAATCGCTCCCGGACCATCCAATACTCAACCCGAACATACACCTAAGTCCGAACCATCTTATGAATCTATAGGAACATTCAAATCCTGATTTCGAAGTTGTTTACTCAAAAGTAATAAATTAAATATAGAATTTGTTAAAAGATAAACGTGATAATAATTTTAAGAAAGGTAACCAATCAACAGGGTGTTGAGTATAATTTGAGAACCAAATTATAGTAAAAGGGAGATAACCATTTAAAATAATAAGCCACTGAGTGAGATAGCAAGTTCTATCTTAAGAGACAAATAGAATAAAGCCTGTCAATAATTCTATTATTTAAACTGTTATGTTACCAACAACTCAATAGAATATGAGAAAATGACTTCCAGACTTGATGGTATGTTCGGATGGGGTCCCGGAGGTCTCAGGTGTGATTCGGATTGAATCCGGATCAATTTTGGACTTAGCCTCATTGCTGAAGTCCCAGGCTTGCTGGTGTCATCACACTTGCAGAGTATTTGACAGCAGGTGTGGAATCTTGGGTGCGGAAAGTGAAGCGCAGAAGAGAAAAGGAGAGCCCAGGGCTGGGCTCACAGGTGCGAACACCTGGGCACAGGTGTGCCTCCGCAGGCGCTGGCTTTCTTCCGCAGAAGCAGAATTTGGGAAGGGCCTTTGGATAGGACCGCAAATGCAGTAGCTTCACTGAAAAAGCGAGATTGTAGGTGCGAGCCATTTGCTCGGAGAAGCGGAACCCCTGAATTTAAGTGGGAACCTCATCTGTGATGGTTTTTCCGCAGTTGCAGCGTCGTAGATACGACTAAAGAGCCGCAAAACCTGAATCGCTGGACAAAAAAGGACTATTTCGAGGGTTTGATTTCATAATCCATTTTTGGACCTAAAGTGCTCGGTGTGAGGCAATATTTTGGGAGATTTACAAAGAAAACATTAGAATAAGAAATCCTAAACCGGTTTTGGTTAAATTACACGAATTTATTGTTGTTTTCATCGTCTAATTAGTGTTTTGGAGTTTGAAATTTGGGAAACATTTGTGAAACTTCTTAGGCTAAAATTTGGGGATTTTAAAAGTGATTTGAGGTCGGATTTAAGTAATTCTTGTATGGTTGGACTAATTATCGAATAGGTGTTCTGAATTCGTAATTTTGATTGGGTTCCGAGACGCGGTCCCAGGTTTACTTTTTGAGTTGAGTTTTTATTCCTTTGCAAAGATCATAATTTTATTGTTCAAAATAGTTGCCTAAAGTTTATATTTATAGTATGAAGTTATTTTGGCTACTAGTGGATTGAGTTAGCGTGTTTCAAGGTAAGTGTCTTGCCTAACTTTGTTTGGGGGAATTACCCTTAGGATTGGTGTTGTTTAGTGATAATTGTGATGTGTGGAAGCCGTGTACACGGGCTAATGTGGATATTTACCGGTTTAACTATGTAGATTCTTTTCATGACTTAATTAAATTATCTTAACATGTTATATTCATCATCATTAGTCTATTTTCACATGTTCTATGTGTCTTATCTCTTACTTGCTAATTGCCCTACATGCTTATTTGAATTTATTGTTTCCTTTATTTCGTATTTATTATTTAACCATTGAACTCTTTACTTGAAGTTGTTATTCTTGGAATATCTTGTTGTAGAAATTGGCATTGAGTTATAAAGGCCGTGATTTTTGTTGAGGCAAAGTGTTAAGTTGTGAAATACTATTCTTGTTGAATTGTTCACTACCGGTTGTCATTGTTAAGACTCTTGTGTACATTATGGTAGAGCCATGCGCTCTTTATTGTGAAAACATTGTTATTGTTGGTTTCTTTGGCAAGTTGTGATATTGGGGACTTGAGGTGCGATTTGTGATATATTGTGATATTGATACGCATGGGGTGGTATAAGGTTTTGGGGTTGGATCACATGCAGTGAGATAAGGTGGGGTTGATACGTGTGGCTAGGGGAACTACTAGAAGCCATGTGGTATGATAAGGTGGGCTAAAAGGCAGGATGCAATTTCGGGAAAATGATTTTCAAAACTAAATTCAAGGCTCCCGCGGTGATATAAGGGAAGATTGTGATTTATTCAAGCGATTTGAGACTACAAGGAAGTACCTCGGAAGTGACTCTTGTTGATATTTCTCTATTGCTGCACTTGTCTTTGATCGTTTGGTTTCCTTGGCATATCATTCCTTGTTCTCTCCATGTTGCATTATTTGCTTTAGTTTGGTGTAGCTAACCTTGATATGTTATTTGTTGTTTCAATTTCATTGGTTTCATTACTACACTACCTTACACTTGTACGATTTTTCTTATTTATTCCAGTAGGGCCTTGACCAGACCTCGTCACTACTCTATCGAGGTTAGGCTTGGCACTTACTGGGTACCATTGTCGTGTACTCATGTTATGCTTCTGCACATCTTTTTGTGCAGATCCAGCTACCTCCTACCAATCCAGGCATCAATGAGTCGAGTTTGTACGTGGAGACTTGAAGGTACACCTGCCAGCGTCCGCAGGCCTCGGAGTCACCCTCTATCTACTTCTATATTTCTTCCTTTTATTAGATACAGTTGTATAGGGATGACTATGATACCGTTGTAGAGCTTATGACTCGATATCACCAGGTTTTGGGAAAATTGTATATATTGAGCAGCGAACTTTATTCTATATTGATGTTGAGTATTTGAGAGTTTATTTGCTATTTCAATTATATTCTGCATGTTTGTTAGGCTTACATAGTCTTAGAGACTAGGTGCCATAACGACATCCTACGAAAGGAAATTGGGGTCGTGATAAGTTTATATCAGAGCTCTAGATTCATAGGTGTTATGAGTCACAAGCAAGTTTAGTAGAGTCTCGCAGATCGGTACGGAGACGAATGTACTTATCTTCGGCAGGCTATGAAGCTGTTAGGAAAAGTTTCACTTCTTTGATTCCTTATTGTGCGAATTTGTTGACTTTGGAATTCTAATTCTCTATCTTTCTGCTCTCATACAGATGGTGAGGACACACACAGCTGGATCTGATGACCAGACACCCGCGCCCTCTGCCAGAGACGCAAGAGGCCGGGGCGGGGGCAGAGGCCGAGGACAGCCATGTGGTGCAACTAGAGCACCTGCACGAGCTGTTACAGAAGAGCCACTAGTAGCTCCAGTTGGAGAGCAGGCACATGAGACACCTATTACTACCCCTGCACTTCAGGAGACTCTTGCCTAGGTTTTTAGCATGTTTCGTACTTTAGCTAAGGCGGGGTTGATTCCACTTTCTCCTGCCACATCGTAGGTCGGGGAAGGAGCATAGCCTTCCGCAGCCCATATGCCAGAACAGTGGGGCCAGGTTGACCAGGTCCCAGAGGTCATACCAGTGCAGCCGGTTGGCCCAATTCAGCCTGAGGTTAGGGCAACAGCTTCTGAGGAGGGGCAGCTCAGGATCGAGAGTTACAAGAAGTACCACCCTCCTACATTCAATGGTTTGGCTTCATAGGATGCCTAGGGTTTTCTTGAGGTGTCACACCTTATCCTCTGTACTATGGGTATTGTGGAGTCGATTGGGGTTGCTTTCACTATGTTCCAGCTTAAGGGAGCGGCTTATCAGTGGTGGCGAGCGTATGCGTTTGGTAGCCCGGCCGAGGCTGCTTCACTCACCTGGGCTTGGTGCTCAGAGATGTTCATGAGGGAGTTTGTTCCCTAGTTCCTTCATGATACATGGTGTGCAGAGTTTGAGTAGTTGCGCTAGGGTGCTATGACCGTATCAGAGTATGCTGTCAGGTTCAGCGAGTTGTCCCTACATTCACCAGATTTAGTCTCCACTATCAGAGAGAGACTTCGTTGACTTAACGAGGGGCTTAACCCTGGTATCAGATTCAGCATGGCTCGCGAGTTGGAGATGGACATCCCATACCAGTAGGTATTGGAGAGTGTGAGGAGATTGCCAGGGTATGTGGGCCCGGGAGAGCGAGGAGAAGGAGGCCAAGAGGCCTCGCGATTCTGGCACATATAGTGGTGTATGTTCCCAATTGCAGCTCGTCATGGTAAAGGCTATATGAGGCATCGTGTTCGTTTAGCTCTTCCAGCTTCCAATGATATTCCGGCTACTCCCAAGTCTCAGGTTGTCCATTATTCACCGCCACTCTCTAGTGCACCTCCTGTATGGGGTGCTTTCAGCGGCCAGTCCAATCGATCGGGACCGGGCTAGTTCCAGGAGCGACGTCCACTGAGTGCTTATTTTGAGTATGGTGACACTTGTCATATGGTGAGGGATTGGCCTAGACTCAGGAGGGGTGCACCTCCACAGACTACTCATGCCCCATGTATTCCATAGGGTCCTCAGGCTTTTTAGGTCGTGGTTACCACACCAGTTGCCACTCCACCTACACAGCCAGCCAGGGGTGGAGGTCGGGAAGGTAGAGGTCGCCCTATAGTGGGATGCCAGACCAGATATTATGCTCTTCCTACTGGGACGGAGGCGGTTGCATCCGACTCAGTTATCACATGTATTGTTTCGGTTTGTCATAGAGATGCATCAGTCTTGTTTGATCCATGCTCCACTTATTCCTATGCATCATCTTACTTTGCTCCATATTTGGGTATATCCCGTGATTCTTTGAGTTTCCCTGTCTTTGTGTCCACACCTGTGGTAGATTCCATTGTTGTTAACCATGTGTATCGGTCGTGTTTAGTTGTTCTTGGTGGTTTTGAGACCAAAGCCGACCTATTGTTGCTCGGTATGGTAGATTTTGATGTTATCTTGGGTATGGAATGGTTGTCACCCTATCACTTGATTGTCACACCAAGACGGTGATGTTGGCTATGCTAGGTTTGCCGTGGTTGGAGTGGATAGGTACTTTAGTTTATGTTCCTAGCATTGTGGTATCTTTCCTTAAGGCACATCGGATGGTTGGAAAGATATATGATGCGTATCTAGCATATGTGAGAGATATTAGTGTTGATACTCCTACCATTGATTCAGTTGCGGTAGTGAGGGATTAGCGGATCTTCCGGGCATGCCACCCGATAGTGATATCTATTTTAGTATTGATTTGTTATCGGGAACTAAGCCTATTTCTATTCCACCATATCGTATGGCCCCAGCAGAGTTGAAGAAGTTAAAGGAGCAGTTGCAAGATTTGCTTGATAAGGGCTTCATTCGGCCCAGTGTGTCACCTTGGGGTGCTCCAGTCTTGTTTGTAAAGAAGAAGGATGGTTCCATGCGCATGTGTATTGATTATCGACAGTTGAACAAGGTTATAGTGAAGAACATATATCCATCATGCATTGATGACCTATTTGATCAGCTACAGGGTGCCAAAGTGTTCTCAAAGATTTATTTGCGGTCAGGCTATCTGTAAGGCCCCGTAAAATTTCGCCAAGGGATTCAAGTTTTGTGGTTTTGAGGTAGGCTTATATGTTTGAGGATTGTAAAAATTCTTCGCGGCGAGATTAATGGAAATGTTTGGCAGAAGAAGGCAATTTTGTGGTCTGTTTCGCGACCGCAGAACCGTTTTGTGGGCCGCATAATCATCGCATAGTTATGCAGGGAGTTTGTTGAATTTGGAAGGTCGTTTTGCGGTCCATTATGTGATCGCATAGTTTTTTTGCGGTCCGTATTGTCTGTTGTAGTTTTGGCTTGAAGAATTTTATTGGGTCATTATGCGGTCCATTCTACAGCCGCATAAGTGGTCTGCGGACCGCAGACCTGTCGCAGACCTATCCAGACCATTCCAGTTTTGGGCATCAGTTTCGCGGTCCATTTTGCGGATCACATATCTGTTATGCGGTCCCTTCTGCGATCGCAGATCTGAGTTCAGAGGGTCCATTTTCCTATTTTTATAACCCGACCCCATTTTGATAAATAGCCTTAGGGGCTCATTTTGAAGAAACATTTTGATGAATTTAGAGAGAGGTAAGAACATTTTAGAGAGAGAAAGAGGAAACCTAGCATTCTAATCACCCAATATTGCACCAACCTTCAAGAATCAAGGAAGCCAATTACTAGATTATTATCTATTCGGGTAAGTCCTACTCCTAAGCTTTCATGCAAGAGGTTATGAGTTCAAGTATATTGTGGGGGTTAGAATTAGGCCATGCATGTGTCAATAGCTTTTAGTATATGAGGTTAATGAACTAATTTGGGTAGTTTCTTAGTTAAATTGGTTGAGGGAGGAAGGGATTACCATTGTAGAGCTTTGTAGTCCATTTTGCATATTAGGTGTTTGACAAATTTCCTAAGAGAGTTACACCATGTGAATGCTTCTAATTATTATCCGATTTTTGCTACCTTCCTATAGATTGTTATTGCTAGAAGTGTTGGGACGTTGTAACTTAAGGAAAGCTCAAATAAGGTATGTTGGCTAAACTCCTCTTTTAGAATTGAACCCCACAATGGCCTTGTAAGTCCCGTGTTGCTCATTATAAATTGATTATTCCGAAAAGCCTTGTGTAAAAAAATATGTGTTCAATTTGTATTCCAAACGTCCTTGTTATGTTGAGTTACTATTTGAGAAGGTGATTAAGCATGGGCTCTGTGTTAATATGTTATAATTTGAAAACGTGTTTCTAATGAAAATTAGCATGTCGAATTGTGTAAGAAATCACATGTGCCTAAGACCCTTAATTTGGTTGGTTGCTAAAATGTGTATTTAAACTCTTGAGTAGTAATTCCTTGCTGTTGATAATCTATAAGGATGCTTGAAAGTAAAAGACATGGGTTGGAGATATAAAGTGTGGCCAACGTGCCAAGAATGAAAGTTATACTCGTGGACAATGGTGCTGAGGAAATGAAATGATGTGAGAAAGGTTATGAAATATGCCTTGATTCAACTGTTCCAAATTGACTTCGAAAATAGATTTTTCCTAAAGGCTTATGTACCAAGTTATGACCAAATGTGGTTGTTTTAACTAATGCTATGCATTGTAAGCATTGCCAAAGTGTTTTAATCTCTTACATATTCATGAGTTGAAATTGTGCATTGCTTTTTTGGGGGAAAAGTATTTCAAGAATAAATGATGTGTTACTCATTTATGATTTTAACTTGTGCTTCGATTGCCAATCATTTTACTCCATTTCTTGGAAAGAAATCCATTGTGTTTAAAGTCTTCATTACTAATGAACTTAAAATTGTGATTTCCGGAATATTCTATATGTTGATGTTTATGTTGATGATCCTTGAAAGTAAAAAAAATGAAAATATGGAATATGAAATACGGCCAACGTGCCACGAATGAAGAATCATAAGTATGGCTAAGAGGGCCAAAGAGTTGTGAATGCTGAAAGTACTAATGAAGGTATTTATAGTGTAAAAGATAATGAGGTTAATATAACATATGTTTGTACTTTTGTTTCCCTTGTGTGCAAAATAAAATATTTTTGGGAGTATCATTAACAAACCGAGGAAGGGTGGGTCGTAAGGCCCACACCCGAAACTACACATATCGGTGTAGGAGTGGATTATGATTATTCCCCTTATTTGGGATGAGATTAAAATATTTATGTGATTGTGATTATTCCCCTTAATTGGGATGACATTGTTGATAGCCCTAGATTTAATGTCGACTCACACGGCATATGTGGGGAGATGACCTAGCCAGTCGGGTGGTGATCTGACGCCATGTTGCACACATGGTGGTACTACTCTTGGTAACACCCGTTTTTTGCACCACATGTCAAACTACATTGTTCGTAGGGAGATGGCCTAGCCGATCGGGCGTGATCAAACTCTGTGCTAAAAGTACGGTGGTATATCAGTGCTAATGATCTCCCAAACAAAAATATATATTATTTCGTATTTTGAAAATTGTTATGTTTTAACTGGCATTTGGATATTAATGATTATGACTTGTTGTTTCTATGGTTTTCCCTTTTCTTATATTGGCATTTTATTTTGAAATAAGACATTTAGCTTTACATACTAGTACTATTCCATATGTATTAACGTCCCTTTTGCTGGGGGCGCTGCATCTTCAATGGATGCAAGTGGTTCGTCCGTGGGTGATTTTGATCCTCGTTAGCAGTTACACTCTATTCAGCAGATTTTGGTGAGCCCTACTCTGTTTCGGGCTTCCTGTCATTTGAAGTTGTACTTTATGTTGTGAGGTATAGCTGGGGCCTTGTCGCCGGCACTTCCATACTACTCTTATGTTGTACTTAGAGGCTCCATAGATAGGTTGTGGGTGGTGTTTGATGTTAGGAATTAAACTAGTAAGTGTTGGTATTTGGGCAAACATATATTTGACTATAATATTTTGGAAATCATAAATGAATATCCTTCAGTAATGGAAAAAGATTGTGGAACACGTTACTCTTCTCATGTCTATCACTTGTATTGATTCTTATAATGTTAATGGATAAGGTTGGGTATAAGGAATCTAGTAGGCTTGCTTGACTGGGGTATATTTGTTGAGCGCTGGTCGCGCTCCCCAAGGTCGGGGCGTGACACTATCATCGGTTGAAGATTCGTGAGCCAGATATACCGAAGACTGCCTTTAGGAATCAGTATGGTCATTACGAGTTCCTTATGATGTCATTTGGGCTGACTAACGCCCCACCAACATTCATGCACTTGACTTATTCATAATAATGTTTATTGACGACATCTTGGTATACTCCTAGAGCTAGGAGGATCACGAGTGTTACAACCCATGTTTTCGTACGTACGAGTCGTCATAAGTCAATTGATGTAAGCTCAAAAATGAAATCATATTTGAAAAGTTTGCAAAGTAAGTTAATCATATTACCTCGGAGGTTACAAATATTGAAGATCATGAACAACAAGTACAAAGATGGTTGGAAGTTTCAGAAGCTAAAGGAATTGAAAACAAATAATGTTTCGTC
>AWOL01S0290337.1:0-12334 GCA_000715115.1 Nicotiana otophora
GTTTAGCATTTATTCTAGCTATGGAGAGGCCTTTGGTTATGGATGTTTAGGCCTTAGCCAAAATATTTGTGAAATTAGATATTTCTTAGTCGAGTAGAGTTCTTGCTTTTTTCGTGGCACATCTTTTTTTCTTGTAGTTCACTGAGGTTGCCTGTTTGATGATCCTCATTTATTGGTGTTGAAGGATATGATGCAACATGGTGGCGCGAAGAAGGTTGTGATTGGAGTTGATGGTGTTATGCAGCCTGAGATAGTTGATTGTATAAGAGGCTCATAATTCACAATATTCTATTCATCCTAGTGCTACAAATATGTATCGAGATTTGTGCTTGGCGGTGTTATCGATCAATATGTGGATGTTTGGGCAGTGGAAAATCATCTTTAGGACTCGCTCTATTCAGATCTCGATAGTCAACGCGCACCTTGACTTTTCCGTCTTTCTTCGGTACCGACACATTATTGGCTAGCCAGGTCAGATATTCGACCACTCGAAGGACCTTGCAACATTATTGGTGTCAAAGGATGAAGAAGGTCTTGATTGTAAAATTGGCACGATGTTTGAATTGCAAGAAAGTCAAGTATGAGCACTAGTGATAGGGTATCTTGCTTCAGCAAATAGATATTTTGGAGTGAAAGTGGGAGCGTATTACTATGGACTTTGTGGTAGGGATGCCACAGACTTTGCGGAAGGTTGATGCTACTTGGGTGATTGTTGACAGATTGACCAAGTTTGCACACTTTATTTCTGTGTTTATTACCTACACTTCATAGAGGTTAGCTTAGATATACATCAAGGAGATTTTTTACTTTCATGGTGTGTCCATTTCCATCATTTGAGACCATGACACTCAGTTTACATCTCACTGGAGAGCAGTTTAGCGAGAGTTGGGTACACAATTGGAGCTTAGCACTACTTTTCATCTAACAGATGGCCAGTCAGAGCGGATTACTCAGATTCTTGAGTACATGTTACGAGCTTGTGTGATTGATATTGGTGGTCATTGGGATCCATTCTTTCCATTAGCAAAATTTGCGTAAAACAATAGCTAGCAGTTCAACATTCATATGGCGTCGTGTGAGGCTTTTATATAGTAGGCCGTGCCATTCTCTGATTGGTTGATTTGAGCTTCGTTAGGCGAGGTTCATAGGTATATATTTGGTTTGATATGCCTTAGATAAGTTGAGATTGATTCAAGATTGCCTTCGAACAGTGCATAGTAGACAGAAGAGTTATGCAGACAAAAAGGTCTGTGATCTGGCTTTTATGGAGGGCGAGAAAGTGTTATTGAAGTCTCGCCTATGAAGGACATGGTGAGATTTGGGATGAAGGGCAAGTTGAGCCCTAGGTTCATTAGTACATTTGAGGTGTTAGAGAGAGTTGGTGAAGTTGCTTATAGGCTTGCATTGCCTCCTAACCTAGTGGGGATACATTTGGTATTTTATGTTTTCATGCTTCAGAAGTATCATGAGGATAGGTCGCATGTATTGGATTTCATCATAGTGCATATTTATGAGAATATGACTTATGAGGAAGAGCTAGTAGCTATTTTAGACCGGCGGGTTAGAAAGTCGAGATCTAAGGAAATTTCTTCTATGAAAGTGTTTTGGAAAGGGCAACCGGCTGAGGAATCTACTTGGGAGTCCGATTCCAATTTAAGAAGTAGATATCCTAACCTCTTTGCTTGTTCAGGTACTTTTCTATGTATGTTCGAGGATGAACGTTTCTTTCAGATGTGGAGGATGTAATGACCTGATAGGCCATTTTGAGCTAGCACTTCTTTTTTGTGATTTGAGACCATGAATCACTTCGTTTATGATTTAGGACTTGCATTTATGTCCCTTTTCGTTTTTTGGAAAGTTTACATGTCTTTTGGAAGAGAAATTCTAATTCTAGAGCTTTAATTTTGTTGGAGTTGACCATGGTCAATATTATGGTTAAAAGACCTCGTATCAGTGTTTTTACAATTCTAGCAGGTTCATATGATGATTTTAGATTTATACGAATGTTTGGTTAGGTTTCCGAGTGATCCAATATTGTTTTGACGCTTATTATAGAAAGTTATAAAAGTTGTTTTGATGGTTGATTCTCAATTTTGATGTTATCTTTGATGTTTTGAGCCCTCGAACAAGTTCCTATTGAGTATATAGACTAGTTAGGATGATGGAGGGATTCAAGTTTCGGGGTGGTTTTCGACCATTTCTACATTAATTACGACAGTTGTCCAACTGTTGTGTTGTAGTGAATCGTGATCACAAAGGGGGTTAGCGCGATCGTATAAGTTAGTTTGGGATCAGGGGAAATTGTACTCCACCATTGCATTGGGGTAAGCTGGGACCACGTCTGCACTCTATAATCGCATAATTGGGATGGCGATCCCATACGCTAGCGCACATGTGAAGCATGATTGTGTGGGAGCTAGAGTCTATTAGATTTTGCAATCATATGGCCTCAGTCGCGATCGATGAAGGTCCGCCCAATGATTAGCTCAACTAGAAAACCGGGGATTTGACCTCGTTTTTCTATTTGTTGAGACTTAGAGCTCGGCTAGAGGCAATTTTTGAGAGCTCTTTCACCTAACCTTTAAAGGTTAGTAAATTATACTTAGTTTTGATTTATTTTCATGTTTCCCCATAGATTTTTAACCTCAAACATAGGATTTGGAAGAGTAGAAAATATTACGCTATACTACTTGGCAAAGATGAGGTATTCCTAGTTATCTAATATTCCTTTCCTTTGACGAATATGGTAAAATATTTGAAGATTACAAGCCTGTGATAGTGAGTAAAAGAGTTACTTAGTAATTCCCTCATGATGGTTGGTTAAATGTAATACATATGGTGCTTCTAGGGGCAATCCAGGTCCTAGTTCCTTTGGTTGCTACGTGAGAGATACTAGGTGGGATTTGGTGTTTGTTAGGATAGTGGAGATTGAGGATACAACCAATATTATATCTCAGGCAAAAGCAATAGTAGAACATTTCGAAATTGTGTGGATCATGACTTATATCCTCTTATCTTGGATACTGATTCATTGGTGTTAAAGAAGATCATTGAGAGTGAACCAGATCCTTCTTGGTGAATTGTGTCAGAAGTTGGGAAGATAAAGGAGATGAAGGAGAACATCAATGTTACCTTGTGTTCTCTTTTGCATGTATAGAAGTTAACCTTAGTTCCTTCTCCGAACTACCTAGTGCGGGGAGGAGAGTTATTAATATTGACAAACATCAAATACCTAACCATAGGGTTAGTATTAATTACAAAGAGAAGAGCACCTGATTGATGCTACTTATTTTTGAATACTATGCCCAGTTGTCTCCTATTATTCCATCTCTTCTTGCTTTTGCATTGTTAAATCCTGTTCAGTATGATAAGGCTTTGACCGTATATGAGTTTCAAAGAACAAGTAGGAAGTTTTATAATTCATTGCAAGTCGTATTTGAGCTGTAGTTGGATTTCATAGGTTACCTCAGGTGCAGAGATATGTTGAATCTAGGCTCCTGCCTCTTTTGTTATGACAATCTACTTTTGTGTGCATGAATGGTTTGAATTGCACATTATGCGTTGATATGATTCTTCTACTTTCCAGCTTTTATATGCTCCATTGTAAGCTACTTGGTTCACTCTTTTCACTTTTCAGCTTCTATGTATTATCATATCCCTATCTAGTGGTATTAGTGTGGTTTATGCTCAATATGGAGGGTTTGGATAGTATATAGTATATGATGGGCAGTGAGGTTCTTCACACATTTGGATAACTGGAAATTTTACATTTATCATGGACATCAGACTACATTTTTCAGGATCTTTTGGACAACTTCTGTCTTGAGGACTAGTGCTTGGAATCTCATAGTTTCCTTGATTGGTTTTGAGACTATGGATCCTGGTTAGAGCTTTGGAGGTGCTACAAGATTGTCTAGACGTTTGGCCTACGGATGCAGTTGCGCATATGTCCTTATGAAGTTGTTTAGTTCATTACATAGTTCATTACTTAGTTATTTTAACGACTCTTAATTATCTTTTTGTAATTAGCTAAAATGTTAGTTTCTTTTCTTTTGTGAATACTTTGTATTTCTTTTGTTTTATCAATAATATTAGCCACTAGGTCGCTACTTGGTAGTATATTTGCTTAAAAAAAGAGTAGAAAAAGGGGTATTGGGTAGAAACTTAAAAAGGTATTTTCTGGAGATTTAGATCTCAAATTAAGGTTGGATATAGAAACCAAAATACATTTTTGAACTTGGGAAATAATGGATAAACAAAATTTGTTCCCGATTCTGTAATTTGGGCCAAGTGGGTCCCAATTGACTTTTTTAAAAATAGGTAAAAATCTAACCTTTTTGATATTTAGAAGGTTCCTAAGGCTTGTTTTGATTTATTTAAGACATTATTTGACTAGATTCGAGTTGTTTAGAGGAGGTTTCTAAAGGAAATGCGGTCTTAGAAGGCCGATTTGGTTCCGAAAAGAGGTAAGTGTCTTGACTAACTTGATTTGAGAGAATTAGTTTGTATTTGAGTCTATTTGCTAAATTCTAAGTGTATTAGGGATGATTTATATACATGGTAAAGAGTGCATATGTATTTCCCAAGGTTATAGCATGCTCGAGTAGAATTAGCCTTGTTCTTGTCTTTACTTGTTTCATGTATACTCTTCCATGCATACTTAGATTGTGAAACTATTTGATTAATTATTTACATGTTAGTAACCATATCGAGGACTTGTTAAAATATTTGAGCAATATGGATATTGAGATGTTGGTTGGCCGATTGGTGCCAAAGTGATAACTCTCTCTCTCTGTGACGCCCCGAACATGGGCCTTGACGTAACACGACACCCGCTGCCTAACTACATGTGACCGAGCAAACCAACTGACTGACTGAATCAACATGTGATGCGGAAGATAAACTAACATATGTTGATATACTGAAAGTCTGAATGATGTAAATCAAATGCGAAAACACTAATATAAGTCTAAAACATATATGTGGCTACATTACTTAGCATGAAAAGCCTGTGACTCTATCTAACTGTTACTCTAGTCTATGAAGCCTCTAATGAAGTATTGGAAATACTGATTGTTTGTAAATATTGAAAGACTATAAAGTAATGATAATGCCCCGAAAGAACAGAGGCTCACCCAACAACTGATATGAGAATCCTAGCGCTCTGAATCGTCAACCTGTAAATCATTACCTGCATCGTGAGATGCAGGCCCCGGGCAAATGGGATGTCAGTACATTTGAATTGCATTGGTATGTAAAGTAACTGAAAGAAAGAACTATAAATGCTGAAACCAATACTGAGCTGATAATTGAGATATGATAACTGATAACTGAAATGATAACTGTTGAAACTAAAACTGAAATGATAAATGATAGCTAATAACTAATAATTGATAACTGGAATGATAACTGATAACTAATAACTGAACTGAACAAAGGAAGTAAAGATATGAACACTCCCTCTTCTAAATGATGAATAACCTGTTTATGTGAATAAATAAACTGTGGCCTCAGGCCCAATATATATGTGCACAAACTGCGGCCTTGGGCCCAAGTATACGTATACTTAACTGTGACCTCAGGCCCAAAGTTGCATAAAGCAAAAATTGTGGCCTCAGGATCAATGATGCATAAAGCATAAAATGCAGCCTCAGGCTCAAACACGTGTGTTCAACATTCAGGGAGTTAAATGAATCATATTGAGTTACATGAGATTGGAATATTGAATAGGACTAGACTGAGACATGTATTTTTGAAGTGATTATGAAAACTAGAACTTTAACTATTTATGACATGTTAGGTAATCTAGACTGAGACCCATGGGCATCAAACCCAATTCTATACTGATTACGTACTGACTCACACTGTTCAAAATAAAAGTCATGAACGAGTTATGAAGCTAGATAATAGAAGTTCTGAAACTATTCAAGGAACTAGGCTTAACTATATATTTCTGAAGAATTTAGTAACGTTTTAAAAGAAACGTAGTGTAGGGAGAATCATTAACATTCCCAAACATAGAGAGTTAGCATCACATACCTTGACTCTGGTCCTTTTTTAAGAGTATCATGATGTTCATCGCCTCTTTCAATGATAATCTACGTCAATATATATATTAAGAGGAACCATTATTAGCACTAATGCTCATGTTTTGGTAACTTTGGAATTTTATCAAACACCTTATGGGTGTAAACTCTCATAGCCCTTAGTAATTTGTCTTTTCTTCACCAAGTTTTCATTATAATACTTCTAGGTGATTCTACAATCCCAAATAGATATAACTAACACCATTTCTCATCACCTAAATGTTTACAACAATCATAATTCAACAATTCAAAACCCTAGCATAGTTCTCATGGTTCTCTTTATCAAACCCATTTACTATTCTCCCAAAAACTCATCAATTCAGAGTTGTAAATGATTAGGGAGTAGAAGCATTTCCTTTTCGAAGTTCACTCCTCTTGAATTTGAGTTCTAGGGATTTCTTTCTCAGCAATGGTGTCTGGACCGAATATCTAATGAGTGGAAGTATTTACCTATGTTAATAAGGTGTTGGAGAATTGAAATTAACTTAGAATCATCGTTAGAACTTACCTTGGATGATGGAGGGACCTTGGGGAAGTTAGGTTCTTGAGAGCTTCCTTTTCTAGAGTAGGTTTTCGTGTTTGGGGTGTGAGGAAACAAGGTAGGGCTTTTAAATAAGTAAACACGTCAAAAATTAAGGAGGAAAATAAAAGTAGCTCGGGTAAACCTCGTCGGCGCGAGGCATCGTCAGGGACGCCACAATAACTGTGCAAGGCGCCATCAGAGGCACCAAAATTACATAGCCTTGTACTGTCTGGGGCGCTGAGGATGATGCCCTAGATAGTGCCTTGCACTATCCGTGGCACTGAGTTTTCATGGCCTTGCACTATCTATGGACATGAGTTTTCATAGCCTTGCACTAACTAAGGCTATAAGACGTACCTCCCATAAGCTTAGTCGATCCTATTGAATATTATACACCTCACTCTCGGTCTTGATTCTAAAAACATTGTTTCCATCCATACTCATCTCGATAGAACTTCACATGTCTAAAAGGTCACATTAATACTCATTTAACACATCCACAACTTATCTGGATTTACGGGGTGTTACACTCTCTCTCTTTCTCTCTCTCTCTTGTTATATTATGTTTATGCTCTCTTGTTGATGGTATTTCTGCTTCTCACTTAGATTGGTACTATTTTATTTATGTTTGGTGATAAAGAGTGATTATGCACGGAGGATGTTTCCTTGATGTGAGGATGAGAGATATTACACGACGATTATTTTTGTGTTGTAAAGATGAGTGATTGCACTACAGGTGATTCTATGCTTCTTGATAAAATATTTATATTGCACAATGAGTGCTTCCGTGTTATGAGGATGAGCAATATATGCATGATGGTGTAATGACCCAGCCGACCGGTTTGAGCATTTGCATTCTGTTCATCTATTTAAAGTATTGAGCGACATCGTATAATGTATTATGACTTGTGTGAATCATCAGTTTTGGTTTTCAGGTTATTCAGAATTGATTTGGAAGAATGAATTTCATGATTGAAGCTTTAAAATTGGAAGAGTTGACCAAATTTGACTTTTTTAGTATTTGACCTCGAATTGTAGTTTTGATGATTCCGTTAGGTTCGAATGGTGATTTTGGACTCGGTCGTATGCCCGGATTTACATTTGGATATTTCTAGAAGGTTTCGGCGCTAATTGGCGAAAGTTAGAAATTTGAAGGTTTGGAAAGTTCATAAGTTTGACTGAGAGTTGACTTTGAGGATATCAGATTTTGAATGTGATTTTGGGAACTGGAATAGCTTTGTTATGCCATTTAGGACTTGTGCGCAAAATGTTAGTCCATTCCGAGTTGATTTGATATGGTTCGGCACGAGTTTTAAAAGTTGAAAGTTCTGAAGTTCATTAAGTTTGATTTGAGGTGCGATTCATCATTGATGTTGTTATGTGTGATTTGAGGCCTCGAGTAGGTCCGTGTTAGGTTATGGGATTTGTTGTATATTTGGAAGGGGTCCCGAGGGGCTCGGGTGAGTTATGGACGTGGTTCAGATCATTTTTATCTCTTGCTGCATTGCTAAGATTTCTGGTGTTGGTGTAGCCGCATCTGCGGAGTCTTGGTCGCAGAAGCGACTTCGCAGATGTGGGTTGTTCATCGTAGAAGTGAGAAAAGGCTGAATGAGGAAAGATCGTAGAAGCGGAGTTTTGAGCATATGTGCAGATGCACAGGTGCGGTTGGCTGGAGCGCAGAAGCGAGGTCATGCGCAGGAGTGGATAATGGCTTGCACCTGCGATGTCGCAGAAGCGGATATTTTGTCTGCAGGTGTGAGGGTCGAGATTTCATCTAGTTTCGCAGAAGCGGGTGTATTGTAGAAGCGACGCTGCAAAAGTGGCTCATTTGTTCGCAAAATCAAAAAATGGCTGGGCAGAAGCTTTAAATTGAGGTTTGGTCGTTTTATTTATATTCGGAGCTATAGACCTCGGGTTGAGACAATTATTGAAGCGATTTTTACCATATGGATTGGGGTAAGTGTTCTCTACTTGGTTTTGATTATATTTCATGAATCTATTCTCGTTTTTGGCATTTTGTGGATGAATTCAAAATGGAAATTAGGGGTTTTTGTCAAAGTTTCATAGAGTGAATATTTGAGTTTTGAACATCTATTCAGATTCGGATTTGAGTGAAACTAGTATGGTTGGACTCGTAATTTAATGGGTTGTCAGATTTTATAAGTTTGGTCAGGTTCCTAGGTGCGGGCCTGGGTTTGACGTTTCGGTTGACTTTGGGCTTTTGATTAAAGATGACATTTATCGATTGCATTTGTTTTCTTTGGCATTATTTGATGTTCTTGAGCCGCTTTTGGTTAGTTTTGAGCCGCTCAGAGGCTAGTATACGCGGGATGGAATTTGTGGAGCATCGTTTGGCTTGCTAAGTATTAGATTTGGCTTGTTTGATGTAAGTAACACTTCTAAACTTGGTGTTGAGGGTATGAACCCCTGAATGTACGTGTTATGTATTGGTGTTTAGGTGACGCGCATGCTAGGTGACATGCGCGTGGGCGTGCACCGTGTGAATTATGACTCGATTGATTCTATGGTACTGTGTAGTGACCTAATCTTGTTTCTATTCATGAAATTTCTACGTGCTAGAGTAATTGAATTGTGATCCATGAAAGAAACCATGTCTAAGCTAGATGCTTATCCTGTTGGGACCCACTGAGGTCATTTCTGATGTTGAGTTATTTTCTTACATTGTAATTACATACTCAGTCATACTCATTTATTTGTATATCATATCTCAGTCTCAGTAGCCATTTATTGATAAATCATATCATCATTTTTGGGCTGATTTTCATGACTTGGAGGGATTGATGACTGAGTTGGGGCCTAAGAGCTGGATTGTGAGTGATATTGATGGGATAAGGCTGGACGACGCAGCAGGTATTATTGATTCATGATGGGATCAGGCTGCCCGCCGCAACAGGTATTATTAATTCATGATGGGATCGGGTTGCATGCCGCAATAGACACTATTGATTCATGATGGGATCGGGCTGTGTGCTACAACATGTTATATTAGCGCTTGGACTGGATATGCCCTTCCGGAGTCTGTACACCTACAATGAGCGTAGTTACTGTTGTTTTATGATGGGATCGGGCTGTGTGCTACAACATGTTATATTAGCGCTTGGACTGGATATGCCCTTCCGGAGTCTGTACACCTACAATGAGCGTAGTTACTGTTGTTTTATGATGGGATCGGGCTGTGTGCTACAACATGTTATATTAGCGCTTGGACTGGATATGCCCTTCCGGAGTCTGTACACCTACAATGAGCGTAGTTACTGTTGTTTTATGATGGGATCGGGCTGTGTGCTACAACATGTTATATTAGCGCTTGGACTGGATATGCCCTTCCGGAGTCTGTACACCTACAATGAGCGTAGTTACTGTTGTTTTATGATGGGATCGGGCTGTGTGCTACAACATGTTATATTAGCGCTTGGACTGGATATGCCCTTCCGGAGTCTGTACACCTACAATGAGCGTAGTTACTGTTGTTTTATGATGGGATCGGGCTGTGTGCTACAACATGTTATATTAGCGCTTGGACTGGATATGCCCTTCCGGAGTCTGTACACCTACAATGAGCGTAGTTACTGTTGTTTTATGATGGGATCGGGCTGCACGCCCCAACAGGTACTGTGCAGTGCTGAGTGACTGTGTGTGCTAAGTGATTGAGCACGATGAGTTGGAGTGTGAGACTTTGATATTGAGTACTCTGATAGTGTGAGTACAAGAGTTGATCACTGTGATGTATTGCATTTCACATGCACATTGACATGTGGGCATAGAGATGTACTTCCCTCTGCTATCTGATAATGAAACATCTTATTAATTGTTGAATGTTTTTGGGAAAAATCACAGTTTTTCCGACTTACTCATATTTTGGTTATTTCGATGAAGGATTTGGGTTTTACTATTATACTTGAAAACATGACTATTTTCCGTAACTATGAACTAGCCGAGCATCATATCTCTGAGTTATTTCTTGTACCACTTTTATTATATTGTTATGATTTGTTGTTGGCTATTGGTGTTTGACTCTGACATTTGTCCCAGCTCGTCACTACTTTCAACCTAAGGTTAGGTTTGTTACTTATTGAGTACATTGGGTCGGTCATAGTCGTACTACACTTCTACACCTTGCGTGCAGATTTTTGGATGTGGATGTTGTAATGAATGGTGGGAGCTGGCATTGAAGGCATACATGCGTTTCGGTCATAACTGCCTCTTGTTCTTGGTAGCTTTAGAATTATTAATCTGTTCATGTATATTTCAAACAAATGATGTATTTATTTCATACAAGCTTTGTAAACTCTAAATCTTAGAAGCTCATGACTTGTACTACAAGTCCTTGGTAATTCTTTGTATAAAAGTTCAGTTATTTCGTCATGTATTTTCTAAGTTAAATCGCTTTTGAATTGGATTGTTACTATTTGGCTTACCTAGAGGGTTGGGTTAGGTGCCATCACAACTAGTTGGACTTTAGGTCGTGACAAGTGGGTATCAGAGATCTAGGTTTATAGGTTCTACTAGTCATGAGCAAGTGTTCGGTAGAGTTTTGTGGATCGGTATGATGACGTCCATACCTATCTTCGAGAGGCTACATGGCATTTAGGATAAACTTTACATCTTTCTTTCTTTATCGTGCGACATTGATTCATCTTGAAGCATAACTCTTTGAATTCTATCCACTCACTCGTATGTGTATGTGAGCGCTCGGTATCAGTTGTGCATCGACGACTTTTGATTCTATGGATGAGGTGCGAGATGTGATTTCTTGTGCTGACGATGGCCCAGTTTGGAGGACTTGAGGTCGGGTTTTGACAGTAGCTTGAGCATGAGAATTTCGGTTGTGTGAGCACGTGCTTTTGGACTTATATATCCGATAGTGTCCATATGAGTGAAATTTATGGCTCGAGGAGTGGTTGGATGTCTATATGATGAGTATGATGTGACTGCGAGATGTATTCAGATAGATTGAATGTGACGAGAAGAGTTTGTTTGAGATATAAAAAGGACTATTGGGTGCTTGATTTCTATTTTGATGTGACATACAGTCTCGGGTTATGAGTGTGTTGAAGTTCTTCCATGTTGATTAAATGTGGAATAACTTAGATTCTCATGTCTTGTTGATGAGTTTAGAATCAGGGAGATTAAGTGATTGTGTAGTAGTTGTGGCTGTGAAAGGGTATAGAAAGATATCAGTTTGAGGCAAGGCAAATCGGTTATCACCTGGGGCCAATCCACTGATGTGTGATCCTTATGATGTTGTGTGGAGAGTTTCTTTATACTAGTGGGTTATATGCGTTGCATGAGTTTGGATTGGTTGAGGAAGTTGACCTGACCGTTATGAGGAGGAATGCGAGATAAGCAGGTGATTTGAGGTATTATATGGCTTGTGTTACATGACCTTATGAAGGATTTAGTTGAATTTCGGTACGGGATTATGACAGTAATAGAGTATGGGTATTTTAAGTTATCGAATGTTTTGTTCTGCGGTTTTGAGCCAAGTGGGAGAGTTTGCTATCGACGATTTGATTACATGGGTATGTGTTGTACTCGTTTCGATTTGAGTCTGAGGCATACATGTGAATCACTTATGACCTGTAGAGGTTGAGATCGAGGATGAATCGAGTAAAGGAATCTCTATGTACGGGTTATACTACACATTATGGATATATAGTAATATTGGAATGATTCAGGTTTGTTGTTCATGGTAGATGTGATG
>AWOL01S0290341.1:0-20893 GCA_000715115.1 Nicotiana otophora
CGCACAGCTCAGTCTAGGCAAAAGAGTTATGCCGACCGTAAAGTTCGTGATATTGCATTCATTATTTGAGAAATAATATTGCTTCGGGTTTCACCTATGAAAGGTGTAATGAGGTTCGGAAAGAAGGGCAAGTTGAGCCCTAGGTATATCGGACCCTTTGAAATTCTTGAAAGGGTGGGTAAAGTAGCCTACACGCTTGCATTACCACCTAGTTTATAAGCGGTTCAACCGGTGTTCCATGTGTCTATGCTCCGAAAATATCATGGTGATCCGTCCCATGTGTTAGATTTCAGCTCAGTCCAAGTGGACAAAGATTTGACTTACCAGGAGGAGTCGGTGGCTATTCTAGCCCGGCAGGTACGGCAGTTAAGGTCTAAGAGTTATCCTTCAGTTCGAGTGCAATGGAGAGGTCAGCCGATAGAGGCATCATCTGGGAGTCCGAGTCGGACATACAGAGTAAATATCCACACTTATTCACCAGCTCAGGTATATTTTTTTCTAACTCCGTTCGAGGACGAACGTTTGTTTTAGAGGTGGAGAATGTGATGACCCAAAATGTCATCTTTAAATTTAATAAGTAATTCTGTGTTTTAAGACCTTGAAAAAGCACCATTTATTATTCCTCGACTTGCGTGCGCAATCTTTATTCATTTCCTTTCTTCGTAGAGAGATAATTTCTTACTTTGCTGATTTTTTAAACTTTCTTCATTTTAGCTACTTGCTTGGAACCACCGCGAGTTCATGGTCTAGACTGACGGGTTTAGAAAATTCTGAATATTACAATTCCGGAATTTTGTCGGTGAAAAGAAATAGCTCCCAAATATGGGTGGAGAGCTAAGAACCACGGTGAGCAAAATTTCTCTTTCTTTCAATCTCAATATTTTAAGAGCAATTAATTTACTGTAGATTTTTTTTAAGAGTAAAATTCAAATTATTTATTTTTTTAATTAATAATATATATAATATGATTTATTTCCAATATATTAGAAAAATAATAAATTACTGTAGCTTATTTTTATATAATCAAATTACATAATTATACGAAGAATAGGAGTTTTGAAAAAGAAACAGAAAATAAGCAATACTAAACCTAAAACTTTTTATCCCAAAAAAAAAAAGAGCTTGTAAACCTAAAAGTGGAAAAAGAAAAGGACAACAAGGACTCTTGTAAAAAAAATTTACAACAAAAAAAACAATATTCGTAAACTTATAAAATACTTCTAACTTTAAACAAATTTGATAGTGAAGGACTCCTAGAATATGAAAAAAATTGAAAGAACTCGAAATAAATAATTATAATTTTTCATATCAAAGTTCTCAATATTAGGCACATAATTAAATGATTGTATTTAAATATTAGAAAAATAATTATATGCTTATTCCTACATATTAGGTAAATCATTAAATGATTATCCCTAAATATTAGAAAAATAAGTAAATTACTATTCCCACATATTAGCAAAATGACTAAAATTAATATTTGTCTAATATAAAATATATTCTTAAAGGGTATAAAAGACGAACCATATTTCGCTAAGAGTTTTAATCTATACTAAAGCACGAATGCCCTTACGAAATATCGTTCGCCTTTTTTACCCTTTGAAATATAGAATTCACACTAGACAAAATAGTCATTTGAGTATATTTTCTAATATTTAGGAATTGTCATTTATGTATAAATCCCTAATATTTAAGAATTTAATTTTTTATTTTATATAAATTTCATTTATTTAAATCCTTTCTTATTTCAACTAGCTACGTACCACATCATAATAATTACTATAACTTTAACTTAAACTAGGATTCTTCAGCAGTAGAGTTTACTTCTTGAAAGATTAGGTTCTCTTTTTTTTTCCCCTTTCCGGTGTTTACTTATTTTAGGAACACAAATTGCTTCCTTCTTGAGGAATGAATAGACTATGCCTCTCAATGACTACCTAAAGGACTGATTATAGATAAATTGGTTTAAAATTAAAATTTCTGTATGAAACAAACGAAGGATCGAACAAAGAACATAAACATCAAAAGTTCAAACAAAAAATATCACCTTTGATGACTCTACGAGGAAGATTGTTGCTGGCCGTATACAATTAAATTGAGGTTCTTATAATTTTCATCCATTTAATTTTCTTTTCCATTTTGGATCTTTTGGAACAAAGCATAATACTGTAATGAACCGATCGATCGTTTTGAGCTCTAGCGCGTCGTTCGGCGGTTTAGGGTCTTGAGTAGCATCACCTCAGATGTAACAACCCGACCGGTCGTTTCAAGCTCTAGCGCGTCGTTCGGCAGTTTAAAGCCTTAGGTAGCTTCACTTACGGTATTATGACTTGTACGTGTGGTCGGAATTGAACTTCGGGAAGTTCAGAGTTAATTTGGAAAGAAAATTCTAATTTCGGAAGCTTTAAGTTTGAAGAATTGGCTAAGGTTTGACTTTTCAGTAAACGACCTCGAAATTGGGATTTGAAGATTCCAATAGGTTCTTATGATAATTTCGGACTTGGGCATATGTTCGGGTAGAGCATCGGATCATCCGGGAGCATTTCAGCGTTTATTATGAAAAATTAACATTTTCGAAGGTTTAAGAATTTCATAAGTTTGGCTTGAAGTGGACTTTGGTGTTATCGATATCCGTTTGAGGTTTTGAGCCTTAGAATAGGTTCGTATTGTGATTTATGACTTGTACGCAAAGCTTGACGTCATTCCGGAATGTTTTGGTATGGATCGGACGCGTTCGTCGAAGTTTGAAAGTTTAAGATGGGTTTTGATCGTCGATTCATAGTTTCGATGTTGTTTGGTATGATTTGAGGCTTCGACTAAGTCCGTATCATATTGTGGGATGTGTTGGTATGTTTGGACGGGATTCTGGGGGCCTCGGGTGCGAATCGGAGTGGAAACGAATCGAGTTTGGACTTGAGAGAAATGCTGAGGCAGCTGGGATCTGGTGCAAGCGCACCTGCGTGCAAATGGCCATAAGTGCGAGACCGCAGAAGCGGCCCTGGTGTCGCAGAAGTGCTTGGTCTTAAGGTTGGATGGAGACGCAGGTGCGAGGAGTTTACCGCACCTGCAGGTGCGCAGATGCGGGCGCAGGAGCGCAGAAGCGGAATAAGGCCTGGGATGAAGACGCACAGAAGCGGAGAAAGGTCCAAATGCGGACCCGTAGAAGCGGAAATCTCCATCGCAGAAGCGGCTGGATTCGTAGATGCGCAAAGGAGACTCGCACCTGCGATGGCGCAGGAGCGGAATTATTTTCGCAGGTGCGAGAGTGCGACTGGGCAGGGGGTTTCGCAGAAGCGATGATGGTGCTTTCCCGCAAAAGCGAAACTGGGCAAATTATTATGGGATCGAACTTGGTCTTTTTCATTATTTCGTTTTAAATTTTTGGAGCTCGGATCTTGGGTGATTTTGAGAAGTTTTCATCATGTAACGCAAGGTAAGTAATTTTTTACTTGTTGTGAGCTTAATTTAAGGTTTATAGGTGGATTTAAGGAGAAACATTTAGGAAAATTATGGGATTTTGGTGGAAAACCTAGAATTGATAATTTTAGATTTTGACCGCGATTTTGGAAACGAAATTAAGAATAGATTATATATTTGAGTTAGAAATATTATGGGTAAGGTTTATCTTAGAAAATTTTCGAAATCCGGGCACATGGGCCCGAGGGTGACTTTATCGACTTTTTAAGCGGAGTTGGGAATTGTTTAAATTGATTAATTTTGGGCGTTAGAGTGTATTTTGATCGGTTTGCACCTTGTTTGACTAGTTTTGGATCGACTGGCATCAGTTTGAGGTGTTAGAGAGGCTTTGGAGCCGGTTGTGGAACTTCGGAGCGAGGTAAGTCTCATGTCCAACTCGGTGAGGGGAAAACTACTCCTAGGTGATGTGTTTGTTATGTGTTACTTGTTGGGGGGGCTACGTACGCACAAGGTGACGAAAGTCTGTACGTAACTAGATTCATGTTATGTCCGGGTAGATTTAGGTTCCCGCCCTGGTATAATTGTACTATTTGAGTTGTCTTTTCCTTATTAAATTCCTTTATTTTATGTTGCGACTTGAGACTAGACTTGTGTAGAGTGATAGACTTGCTATGGTAGAGATTTGACGGGCTTCATGATTAGCCGTGAAATAATTGTACTTCTCTTACGAATTTCTCCCGAGTTATGCATTCTTATCAAAAGGTTTCCCTTAAAATTTATTACCCACACGTCTATTCGTGAGTGGGGTCAAGGACCCGTCAAAACTTCTTATTCTAATGAGATCGGGTCGTTCGCCTCGGCATGATAGATACATCTATGGTTCGTGCCACTCCACCCTCGGCAGTGCGCACATTATGATGGATCGGGTCGTACGCCACGACAAGATTATGTACCACACTATTATAGGAGCGGGCCGTTCGCCTCGGTAATAAAATAGATATATCTATGGTTCGGAAATGTTACGATAGATCGGGCCATACGCCTCGGCATTTATATAAAATACTCTTATGAAATCGTGCGTAATAATTGCAAGAAGCCAACATATATATGAGCTTTTCCTGATTGAACTGTGACCACCTATCTGGTAAGGTCCATTATATATATATATATATATATACACTCTGATTGAGGAGATAACTACTAGCTGAGAGTTTGAGTTATTGCTGAGAGGAGGATTGCACCACGTATTATACTTATTATTTCGCTTATTCACTCTGACTCACACCTGTTTACTAATACTATATCTGTCTTACTGGACCACTAGTAAGTGTTGATGTCAACCCCTCGTTACTACTTCTCTGGGGTCAGGCTAGATACTTACTGGGTACGCGTTGATTTACGTACTCATGCTACACTTGCTGCACTTTTTGTGCAGGTACATTTACGTCTGGTGGCCTTTTGGGCGCAACAGTGCGGCTATTGTGGGGACTTTACCGTGAGCTGCATTCTATGTTACGCTTCGTAGCCTACAGAGTCTCCATAAGAATTATTTATATTTTCATGTCTAATTTGTATTCTAGACAGATGTTGTATTTTATTGTATTTCCTAGTTGATGCCCATGCACTTGTGACACTAGGTTTTGGGGGTTCCTACTGTTGTTGCCATTGTAGATCGCATAGTTATTAACATTTTACCCATGCATATTCTATTTTATACTATTTAAGTAATAAAAATTATGATTTCAAAGTAATAAAATGAGTAATTAAATTGATCAATCACTATTGGCTTGCCTGACGGTGGTGTTAGGCGCCATAACGACCTATCGTGAATTTTGGGTCGTGACATCATGTATTATGACTTGTACGTGTGGTCGGAATTGAATTTCGGGAAGTACGGAGTTGATTTGGAAATAAAATTCTAATTTTGGAAGCTTTAAGTTGGAAGAATTCACTAAGGTTTGACTTTTGAGTAAATGACCTCAGAATCGAGATTTGAAGGTTCCAACAGGTTCGTATGATAATTTCGCATTTGGAATGTCAAAAACGTTGACCACAATTTTCTTAAAAAATACTTCATCTGTTTTAATTTAGATGAGTTAGTTTGATTCGGTACGGAGTTTAAGAAAAAAAAAAGATTTTTGAAATTTGTGGTCTTTAAAGCTTAAGGGGTAAAAGCTTTGTGGGACTATGACATTGTATAGTTATAAAAGCTTCTTCTTATGGGTAAAATAAGTAATAAAATTGAATTATTTCTAAATTTATAAATATGTCATTTAATTTGGAACAGACTAAGCAGGAAACAAACAATTTATGTGCATGCTAAGCGTCATCGTCTTAAATTCTTAATACAAGACCAGGATTTACCACTTTGGCTAGCCATCCTTTTGCCCCTAAATTATCTTGGGATATTTCTGTTATAGCAAATCAAGAAAGTAAATTGAAGGACCAATTTAAAGTAGAAGTTTCTGGATTTTACCCAAAAGAATCTTGAGCAAGCTTAAGCTCATTAGAACAAATCTTAGGAATCTTGCATTTTTTCAACTTCTTGGAAACTTTATGCATTTTTTCAGCACAGAGCATCCGTAAAAGCTAATTGAAGTATAATTTGTCAATAGATATTTTAACAGATAATTAAGAAACCACAAATTGTTTAATTGCACATCTATTGTGATTTAACCACGATAATACTTTCTTTTCCCTATGTGAATATTGTCTAATATTACATCACAAATTATAAGGAATTAAGCAGATATTGAAATATACTGTTTCTTATTTCTCCGACTGTGGCTATGGAGCAAAACCTAAAATCATCAACAGTAAAATCAAAATTCAAAGTTAAATATTGGATGCCTCCTCCTCCCCCCTGTACAATGCTCCAGTCTCAGCAGGCTGTCCGGTAAACGGAGTAATGCATTATTCTATTTACAGTCCAGTTCAGGAGCTTTCAGCAATTGTATATGACACTCTCTCAATTCACTTTCCTTTTCGCTTAGATTCTTTTCGAAATTAATTCAACCGTTAAAATTTTTTATATTTTGTTCCATCATCAAATTCTAAATTTGCTCTACCTTCTAGGCTGCTCCAATTTAGCTTTTCTATAAAAATGTTTGTTTTTCAGAAGAATGGCCAGCAGAGGTCATAGCCGGAGAATTTTCCGGTGGATTCTCTGACCAAGTAAGCAGATCTGCTGTGTGTGACTTTTCTTCCGAGAAAAACTTGCAATAATTCCACATTACAAGTATTGACAGGCATGTCCATTAGTTCGTCAATGCAAAAGACTTTTAAATAGTTCTGGAGAAGAATCTCTCTATATTTCCACAAATTTTAAGCGTGGCCAATTGGAATGCTTTCCTTTTTCCTTGTTCTTTACTTCTATGGATAGTGAGATATTGACTCATTGACTTGAAGTCGTCTACCCGTATTTCACAAGCTGAGAAAATAAACTCGCAAGACTTGTAATGATTCACTACACTATAAAACTCTACCCCTCCAAAAGTTCATCAATAACCAAGACAATCAACTGAAATTTATCCTTTAGCCATAATGAAGGTTCACAGAATATTTTCTTTCCTTCAGTTTTTTACTCTCTTATATCTCTTCACAGTTTCTTTTGCTTCTACTGAGGAAGCAACTGCTCTCCTAAAATGGAAAGCAACTTTCCAAAACCAGAATAATACCTTATTGGCTTCATGGAAACTAAGTCCTGTTGGTTCCAAGAATTCTTCCAGCGTCGGAGCGACAGGTTCTGATGCATGCAGGGGCTGGTATGGAGTTACATGCTTAAATGGAAGGGTCAACAGGTTGAATATTACAAATGCTAGTGTTGTTGGCACACTCTATGATTTTCCATTTTCATCTCTCCCTTTTCTTGAATATGTTGATCTTAGCATGAATCACCTCTCTGGCACAATCTCCCCTGAAATAGGTAAACTCGCTAATCTAGTTTATCTTGACTTGTCGATCAACCAGATTTCGGGCACAATCCCACTACAAATCGGATCACTAACAAAGCTTGAGACCCTTCATATCTTTGACAACCAGTTAAATGGTTCTATTCCGGAAGAAATAGGTCACCTAAGGTCTCTTTCGGAACTAGCTTTGAATACCAACTTTCTTAATGGTTCAATTCCTGCTTCATTGGGGAATTTGAACAACCTGTCTTCTTTGTATCTTTATGAGAATAAGCTTTCTGGCTCCATTCCAGCAGCAATAGGGAAACTCGTTAATCTTGTTGTGGCTTATCTCGATACAAACCAGTTAACAGGTCATATTCCTCCAGAAATAGGTAACTTGATCAAAGCAAAAGTGTTCTATGCTTTCTCTAATGAATTGTCTGGTCCCATTCCTGTTGAAATTGGAAAGATGAAGTCACTTCAGAGTTTAAGCTTCCACAAAAACAATCTTTCTGGTCCAATTCCCCAAACAATAGGTGACTTAACTGAGCTCCAACTCTTGCACCTTTACAATAATCAACTTTCTGGTTCCATTCCTAGTAAGTTGGGGAATTTGAAAAACCTCACTGATCTGCAATTATCTGGTAATCAACTTACTGGGTCAATTCCAGCTTCCTTGGGCAATTTGAGAAACTTGCAAACTCTGTTTCTCCGGGACAATAAACTTTCGGGTTCCATTCCACCAGAACTTGCCTATTTGGATAACTTGGTTGTGCTGGAAATGGATGAAAACCAATTTTCAGGCCATTTGCCTGAGAATCTTTGCCAAGGTGGAAAACTTGAGAACTTCACGGTGAATAGTAACAAGCTGTCGGGGCCAATTCCAAGAAGCTTGAGCAAGTGCTCGAGTTTCAAAAGGGTCCGCTTTGATAACAACAGTTTCACTGGGAATTTATCGGAAGCTTTTGGTATCTATCCAGAGCTTCAGTTCATTAATTTGAGCGACAATGATTTTTATGGTGAACTCAGCAACAACTGGGGAAAATGCAAGAATTTGACAAATTTTCAGATAGCCAGAAATAACATTAGTGGTAGCATACCACCAGAGATTGGAAATGTCAAAGGGCTTTCAGGACTTGATCTTTCATCTAATCATTTGGTTGGGCAGATTCCCAAGGAATTTGGAAGATTGACCTCTCTAATTAATCTCTTTGTGCAAAACAACCACATTTCTGGCAGTCTACCTGGGGAACTTGGGTCACTAACAAAGTTAGAAACCCTTGATTTGTCAGACAATGTATTTAATGGGTCAATCCCGATGTTTATAGGAGATTACATGAAGCTGATTCACTTGAACCTGAGCAACAACAGATTTGGCCAGAAAATTCCGATGGAGATAGGAAGGATAACTCACCTTAATGTACTTGATTTGAGCCATAATCTTCTTGATGGAGAAATACCCCCTCAATTGGCCCAGTTGGTGAACTTGGCTATCATAAATCTTTCCCACAATGACCTCTCTGGCTGCATTCCTAAAGAATTTAAAAGTTTGACAGGTTATGTCATATTGTCATACAATGAGTTGGAAGGTCCAATACCGAATAATGAAGCTTTTATGAATGCCTCATTAGAAGGCAATAAAGGTCTTTGTGGTAATGTAACAGGATTCCAGCCTTGCGAAAGTCCATTTTCTGTGGTGGAGAAGCACTCAAGACGTAAACTCATCCTCGTCACTGTACTTCCTGTTATGGGAGCACTAGTACTTCTCTGTACTTTCATTGGTGTTCTGCTAATGTGTGATGAAAGAAGAAGAGTTGGAGACATTGAAAGACGGGATTCCAGTGATGTTGTTGATGTTGATGAAGATAATGGTTTGCTCTCGATATCCACGTTACATGGAAGTGCACTGTACTGGGATATCTTAAAAGCCACAAAAGAGTTTGATGCAGTGTTTTGCATCGGGAAAGGAGGGTCCGGAAGCGTTTACAAGGCAAAGCTTCCATCATTTGAGAATGTAGCTGTAAAGAGACTTCATTCTTCATTTGAGAATACACATCTCAAAAGCTTCATGAATGAGGTAAGGGCATTGACAAGGATTAAACATCGGAACATTGTGAAACTCTACGGCTTTTGTTCGAATGCAAAACACTCGTTCTTAGTTTACGAATACGTGGAGAGAGGGAGTTTGTTTAGTATCTTGAGCAATCAAGTAGAGTCCAAGAAATTGGATTGGCTTAAGAGGGTGAATATCATCAAAGGTGTTGCTTTTGCTTTATCTTACATGCACCAGGATTGCTCGCCACCAATTGTTCATCGAGACATATCAAGCAATAATATTTTGCTTGATTCTGAGTATGAAGCTTGTGTTTCAGACTTCGGAATAGCTAAGCTTCTCAATCCAGAATCATCCAATTGTACTGCACTTGCAGGCACATATGGCTACGTTGCACCAGGTAAGATTTTCCTCTTTATCTTGTCTCAATTCATGAATTCAAGGGGAACTCTATACTGTTTTTATCTCATTTACACGTTTAAGTAGTTAATACTTCTTTGGGAACTGTATTTTTTCAGAGCTTGCCTACACAATGAAGGTTACAGAAATGTGTGATGTCTATAGCTTTGGAGTATTAGCATTGGAGATAATCAAGGGAAAGCATCTTGGGGAATACATTTCTCTGCTAGCAAATTCATCGACTAGAGATCATGTGCAGCTTAGCGATTTGCTTGATGAACGTCTTCCAAATCCTGAAGATGAAGTAAAAGAGGTTTTGGTTTTTATCATCAAGCTAGCGAGCTCTTGTTTACTGGAAACTCCAAAATCAAGGCCAACAATGCACTTCATCTCCCATATGTTGTCAATGGATCCACCTGGTTATCAGATAACCTCCATGAAGGCAAAAAGCGTCCTCGAGATATAAGGTGTTTGTGTATGGAAAAGAGCAAGTTTTGATGCCAAGTGGTTGTGAAGCAAGAACAAGAAATTAGTGAGACGTTCCTAGTATTTGTGTATTTTTAGTGTGCTTATCTAGTTTAGAGTTTCAACTTGAAGGATTCTGAGCCCTTGCACCAGAGTTTATACAATATCATGTAGAAGGTAATATTTCAATTTTCTTGTGCCAATAAGTGATACAAAACCTGTTTCATGTTTGCTAAGCACCTACTGGTGTTAGTTGCATTACTTTGCATAGTTCTGGTAGCTCGTGCAAAATGTTTAATGGTGTAATGCTTCTAACATTTGATTATGCACTGCAATTCGAGTCAAAGAATGATATCTTAAAGATGAAAGTAGAGAGGATTATGTGTCAAACTAATATCTCTATAAACATGCAATAAATGTCTCTCTTTAAACAGATATTGCAGTTGTAAAATAGTGGAAATATTTAACTCGAGTACCAGTAAAAGAAATTTCTTTGCTTTTCTTCTACTTCTTTTGCCTTGTGTCAAGGTCAAGAGTTCAAGTTGCAGCGCTTGATGTTGTTTTCTGACTATTCTAGAATCTATTCATGAGGAAAAGTTTTGATGACTTAAGAAAAAGAATAACTGTGTTAACTGAGCTAGATTGAGCTGGCTACAGCAACAATTCATACATGCAATGAATCATCGACAATAAAACAGTGAAATCGAGGAGAGAAAGGAAGAGAGAACAAGAGAGAAGAGAGAGAAGATTCTAGACAATTTTCTGTTTATTCTGTTATAATCTTTGAAATGAGATCCGTGTGATCTCTTTATATAAAATTACAAGTTCTGTAATTTCTCTTATTTACAAACTACTCCCTTCTAGTTTCTTGTAGGTTCCTATAGCCCCTTCTCTTTAATACTCCCCTTCAAGCTGGAGAGTGGAAAACATCTAACACTCCCAGCTTGGACAAAAGTGATTGGTGTTGTGCTGTCCCCAGCCCTTTAGTCATAAGGTCTTCCAGTTGCATTTTGGTGGGAATGTACTGTGGTGTGATCAATCCACTCTTTAGTTTTTCCCTCACAAAATGACAGTCTATCTCTATATGTTTAGTCCTTTCATGAAATATGGGATTTGCAGCTATTTGCATAGCTGCCTTGCTGTCACAGTGCAAACTTACTGGTGTTTGCATAACACTTTATTTCCTAGTTCCTCTAGTAAACCAACCATCCAGATAATCTCTGCCACTGCAGCTGCCGTACTTCTATACTCTGCTTCTACTGAGCTTCTACTGATAGTCTGTTGTTTCTTTGACTTCCAGGACAATAAAGCACCTCCCAGCTTGATCACATACCCTGTCACAGACCTCCTGGTGTTGGGGCAAGATGCCCAATCTGAGTCACAGAAACCTGTAAGTACTTGTGTCTGCCCTTTCCTTAGTAGTATCCCTAGACCTGGTGTCCCTTTGATGTATCTGATTACTCTTAGGGCTGCATCCATATGAGACCTTTTGGGATGATGCATAAATTGACTTAAGACCTGTACTGCAAAGCATATATCAGGTCTTGTAATGGTCAGGTATAGCAATTTTCCTACCAGCCTCTGATAAGTTCCTACTTCTTCCAGTTGTGCATCATTTGTTTTCCCAACATGATTATCATAATCTACTGTAGTAAGCTTATGATTCAGCTCCATTGGTGTAGCAACATGTTTGCATCCACTCAATCCTGCATCAGCAATTAACTTCAATGCATATTTTCTCTGATTCAATAGAACACCTTCTTCTAATCTCATGACTTCAATTCCCAAAAAATATCTAAGCTCCCCCAGGTCCTTGACAAGCAACTGTGCAAGGTGTTTTTGGCTTCATTTATCAATGACTGTGAGATACCTAAAATCAGTAGATCATCTACATAGATGAGGATTATTACAATGTCTTCTGCATATCTCTTGGTAAACAAAGAGTGCTCATGTGCACTCTGTGCATAACCATCTTCTAATAAGGCAGTGGTTAACTTGATATTCCACTGTCTGGATGCCTGCTTTAGGCCATAGAGGGATTTCAAAAGCCTACACACCTTATATTCCCCTTGCCTTTGAAATCCCTGGGGTAGATCCATGTACACCTCTTGAGTCAGATCTCCCTGAAGGAAAGCATTATTGACATCCATTTGAAATAGATGCCAACCCTTAGAAGCAGCTACACTAATAACAGTGCGCATAGTAACCATTTTAGCCACCGGAGAGAAGGTCTCATGATAGTCCAATCCTTCTTGTTGAGTATAGCCTTTTGCCACTAGTCTTGCTTTAAACTTGTCCACTTCACCATTGACTTTATACTTGATCTTGTAGACCCATTTTGAACCAATTGGCTTCTTACCAGGAGGCAAATCAACTACTGCGCAGGTTGAGTTGTCTTCAAGAGCCTGAATCTCCTGTTGCATTGCCTTTACCCATTGCTTCTGCTGAGCTGCTTCTTTGAAGGTCTTTGGTTCAGTCAAAACAGAGAAAGCACCTAGATATGACTGGTAGTTTGGTGACAGGTGAGAATATGCAATATGAGAGGATATGGGATATTTACTACCCTTAGAAGAATTGGTGGCAGTGACATAGTCTCTCATCCAAATTGGAGGTGCGTGAGTTCTTTGTGGTCTCACAGGTATGGATGAAGGCTCTGAGATAGGTATGGATGAAGGCTCTTCAGATTGTATGGCTTCAGGCTCAGAAACTGCTGGTGTAGATTGTTCTGCATTCTCAGTGGCCTCCAACTCAGAAGAGGAGCCTGCTGGAACTACTTCATGTAACTCCCTTTCAGTGCCATTAGCATCAGTGGTTGAATTGTCAACTGAAGGATGCATGATAACATGATCTGTCTCGGAATTGGGAGGATCAACTAGTGGCAATTCCTGTTGTAATGAGACTGGATTTTGAGTAAGGACAGTATCCTGCAAGAGTGGTTGAGTCTCAACTGTGATGTGGGTGAACATATCCTCTTCAGTACCTGAAAGGTTCTTGAATGGAAATATGTATTCTTTAAAAACAACATCTCTACTGACAAGGAAGGTTCTACTTTCCAAGTCATAGAGCCTATATCCCCTTTGAGTATCAGAATACCCAAGAAATACAGTTCTTTTTGCTCTAGGAGCAAACTTATCTCCCCTTGGCAATCTACTTGCATACCCCAAACAACCAAACACCTTCAGATGTTCTACACTGGCTTGTTTGTTGTAAAGCAGCTCATATGGAGTTTTTCCTTCTAACACAGGAGTTGGTAACCTATTTATCATATATACTGCAGTCCTCACACATTCACCCCAGAATCTAATAGGCACTCCACTCTGAAATTTTAAAGCCCTGGCCATTTCAAGGATATATCTATATTTTCTCTCCACAACTCTATTCTGTTGTGGAGTATAGGCACAACTACTTTGATGCACAATCCCAAGTGAAGTAAACAATTCATTGCATTTAGAATTAAAGAATTCTTTTCCATTATCAGACCTCAAACACTTTACAAATACAGCAAATTGATTCTTTACTATTGAAATGAAGTTTTTCAGTACAACTACAACTTCACACTTAGAATTTATCAAACACACCCATGTATACCTGCTAAAATCATCTACTATAGTAGCAAAGTACTGCCTTTTATCACGTGGGCACTTTGTAAGGCCCCCAAACATCTAAGTGCACAAGCTCGAAAGTGCTAGTTGACTTTGTATTGCTAATAGGAAACTGAAGTCTGCATTGTTTAGCTAGAGGACATATGTCACAGTCCTCGATGTCAGTGTTACTGACTTTATTTTGCAGTGTAGGTAAGTGTCGTATAGTCTTCAAAGAGGCATGCCCCAGTCTGTGGTGCCGTAGTATGCTATCTGATTTTTCTTTCAAGGTTGTTCCTGCCAACATTACTGCTCTCCCCTTTAGCAAGTATAGGCCTTCTGATTCTCTACCAATCCCCAGTACCTGGCCACTGTAAAGCTCATGAAACAAGCAGAAATCACGGTAAAAGTTAACTGAACGTCTGAGTTCCTTGGTAAGTTTTGACACTGACAATAAATTGAATTTAAAGTCAGGTACATGTAGAACATTTTCCACATTTTTGTTTCCTAAAACCACTGCACTTCCTGCATGTTTTATCTCTGCTCTAACCCCTTTTTGGCAACTGCACACCACTATGTTCTTGTCCTTTCATGCTTCTAACATTGCTTAATATTTCCTTATTATGAGTAATGTGATGTGTGGCTCCTGAATCCACTATCCATTCTTCTATTGATGGACTACAAAGTAGAGAGGCTATACCTGTCGTGTTTGATGAACAATCTCCTGCTGTCGCCTTGTTCAAGAGGCCTACCAACTAGTTGTATTGTTCTTCTGTTAGCACATGAGTTTGAAATGGATTTCCAGACCCTGCTGCTTCTTCAGAACTTGCAGCATTCACATAAGGTCTAGTTCCTCCACTCGGAAACTTCTTCTTACTTTTAAAATCTGTTGGATATCAGATGATCTTGTAACAGTTTTCTTTCAAACGTCCTTTATAACCACAGTGGTCACAAATTAGGCCAATCTTCTTTGGCTTGAAGACCTGACGTCTTCTTGCCATCATAGTCAAAGGATCCCTGTTTGTATCTGTAACTCCTAATGATCTCTGGCCTTCCTCATGTGTCACTATTGCATAAGCCTCATTTACAGTGACAACAGGCCTCCTCAACAACAGATTGCTCCTTACATTACTATAAGTTTCATTCAATCCCATCATTAATTGCAACAATCTCTGATTAGCTAAAAGTTCCATGGATGGTCTAGATTCCTCACAGTCACAAGCAGAGGTTGGAACCAGTGCATCCAATTCATTCCACAAGTCACTCATTTTTGTGTAGTAACTAGTTATAGAATCAGTACCCTGTTTTAAGCTAGCTATTTCTGTCCAAAGATGATATATTCTCTCGTCAAGCTACACTGATAGGTTGTATGTATCCCTGTTATGTTTTGATGATCTAACAAACTTAATGATAAGAACCAAATAAGGAACATGTTACACATCCTCAAGTACTTAAAGAACAACAAGTCTCAGTTCGGGGATGTGGTTCAACTCTTCAGAGTCAAAGGAACAACAGAGGGAACAGATGGCCACAAGTTCCCGTGGTGACTCTACAAGTCAACTCCCCACAGCTTTAAGGTGTGCCTGCACACGCAACAGTGCAAAAACAGTGCAGCACTCAACTTTATGGGGAATGCCCTTTACCTAACTTGCTTACATCATTCAAGTGATGTCACAAATAAGTTATTTACATCAAGCAAAGGTAAAACAAAACACTTGCACATTCAAGAATCGATCAAGCATTTTCCTTTCAAGTCTGTGCCAATCTTGCAAGAGATTCTTAAGGGCATCAAGAACAAAGAACAACATAACGAAGGACCAGTTTCATGTATTGAGTCATTACATGTCTTTAGTTGTGTTGCACCTTTGTTAAAGTTCTTTACTTGTAATTTCTACTTAGCTTAGTTAGAAGCATTGTGTAGGAAACCTTTGTAAATCATAAACCCTTGTGTTTGTGTCTTGGCTAGAATTAGTCGAGTTGTAAAGTTTTTGTAATAGAGTTATTACAAGTTAGTGAGGGATTAAGAGGTTAATTCTTATGTTACAATATGTTGTAATCTAAAGTTTGCTCAGTAGTGAAGGTAAAAATCCTATAAGGGTAGGTCGTGATTTTTAATCCCGTTGAGCTGGGAATTTTTCACGTAAAATTCCTCGTGTCATTTACTTATTGCAGTGTGCGTGATTTCTGTGGGAACTTATATCTGTAGGAACTTATAGAGAACCTAGTTCTCTATACAGTTTGGTGGACACTTAAATTCTATCAATTGGTATTATAGCGGGTTCTTTCTATCAGGTTAACACCTAGAAAGGATCCTCATGGCTGCTCCACCAAACTTCGGGAAAGGACAATCAACGTACAGACCACCTAGATTCAACGGTCAATACTATGGTTGGTGAAAAACAAGAATGCATGATTTCATCATGGCTGAGGACTCAAAATTGTGGGATGTAATTTGTGACGGACCTTTTGTTCCCATGAAAAATGTTGATGAGGGAACAACTACAGTCCCAAAAACGAGATAAGAGTACAACGATGCTGACAGAAAGGCTATTCAGAAGAATTTCAGGGCAAAAAAGATTCTTGTGTGTGGCATCGGACCAGATGAATACAACCGCATCTCAGCTTGTCAGAGTGCTAAAGAGATCTGGGAAGCTCTTCAAACAGCACATGAAGGGACAACTCAAGTCAAACAGTCGAAGATTGACATGTTGACAACTGAGTATGAGCTCTTCAGAATGAAGGACGACGAGTCCATTCAGGACATGCACACTTGCTTCACCTCTATCATCAATGAGCTTCACTCACTGGGAGAAATCATTCCTAAGAACAAACTTGTCAGGAAAATACTTAGTGTATTACCTGGTTCCTGGGAAAGCAAGGTAAACGTCATCACAGAGGCAAAGGACCTGCAGAAGCTAACCATCGATGAACTTGTTGGCAATCTGAAAACCTATGAAATAAAGAAGAAGAAGAAGAAGAAGAAGAAGAAGAAGAAGAAGAAGAAGAAGAAAGAGGAGGAAAATGAGAGAAGAGAGCCCAAAAGGGAGAAGAACCCGGTCCTCAAGACGGACAACAATGATTCAGGTGGTGAAGATGCTGATATGGCTTACCTGACAAAGAGATTTCAGAAAATGGTTCGCAGAAAATGGTTGACAAAGAGGGGCAGTTCAAGCAAGACGAGAGGGTATGACCTATGTCATAAATACGGGAAGTCATGACACTTCATCAAGGACTGCCCTCTCCTTAAGCAAGACCAGTACAAGCACAACACAGACAAAGGAGGGAAAAGGAACCGGGTTCCTGACAAAAAGTTCAAGAGAAAAGATGTCGCTGACAATGTTGTGAAACAAGCTCTTGCTGCATGGGGAGATTCCTCCAGCGAATCTGGAGATGATGATGATCAAGGTGACAGCTCCATGATGGCAGTAGAAAGTGAAGCAGCTGAATATGACTCCATATTTGCTCTAATGGCTAAATCAGATGAGGATGAGGAAGATGACGAAGAAGATGAGGTAAACTTTCTGGATGTTCAAAGAAATTTGAAATCCTATTCTCAAAAGAAGCTTATATCTTTGGCTAATGTTTTAATTGATGCTTATCACAGTCTCATTAATGATAAAAATGCGCTAACCACGGAACTAGGAGAAATAGAACACGAGAGAGATGATCTAGTGGTGGTTGTGGTTGATCTAAGAGAGACCAATGAGAGTTTAAAAAGGGAAAAGGATATTTTGACTAAGAGAAGTGCAAACATAGAGCATGAGAGAGATGACCTATTGGTAGTAGTTCACTACAACATTTTAGGCCTTTAACCACATCTGAAAAGTGTTGTCTAAACTATCAAAAAGTGTGGCTTTTGCTCAAAGACCACACTTTTCGACCTAAAGCAACGCTTTTCAAAGGGTGGCCTAATTGAGCGTAACCTTTGACCTAAGGCAACACTTTACCAGGTTGCTTTAGGATCCACGCTTGAAAAGTGTAGCCTAAAGAGTAACAAAGGCAACGCTTGTTACTCCCTCTATGATAACAATTTTCATGTACTACCCCAACACCTTAAAAGCGTAGCCATTGTTACTCCTTGGGCAACAAATGTAAAGTATAGCTTTTGCTATGCTGCTATATCGTCCACAAATTTGCTAATCCGTACAGTCACACTTTTGAAGCGTGACACTTTTGTATAAGCTATAAAACATATTTTATTATTATAGAAGCCATGGTTTTGTGGTCCACAAATTAATTTTTGTATATATCCTATAATCACATTTAAGTAGAGAGATCTCAAGCACTCAATTAAATAGAAGATAATAAAAGAATAGTTCAAATGCTTATACTTGCAATGAACTTCAAAACGGGAATAAATCTCATGTAATACATCAACAAAAAATGCAAATATTTCAAGGTGCATGCTAGAAATTAACTTTACAAAAGCAAATGTATCACTATAGTATCAGAAATAACAAAAATCATAATTGTCCAAAGTCTTCATCAAATTGTCTTTTGGCCACCATTTCCAATTGCTCACCAGAATTTCCTACAGAATCAAAATAAAATTAATAATTAGATAGAATTCATTAGTATGTAAGTGCAAACTCAAAGCAATGTGGCAGAGTTTGCCCCTTGGAAATTTAAGTACCAAGCAGTATTCAATGAATAGATGTCTGCTATAAATATAAGGCTTAAGCATCATTCCATCTTTTTTCTCTTATCATAAACTGAATTTGTTCCTTTAGTTCAGGCAAATTCTCCATTCATTTATGATCTTTAAAGTCATGTGAAGACCAAAATGAATGAGAATGCAGTTCTAGCTTCTGTTGAGGAAAGCTAAAGTTATAAATCAATTTCTTACACATAAATGGTCCAGCAATTTCTATTATGTCTTAATTTAATATGTATAATATTCATGCATTTGGTCAAGTAAGCATAAACTGTAGAAAATAAACATAATTACTTTTCTTGAAGTCTCCACCTTAAACTTTTTATCGTGCACTTTCATTAAGAAGAATCTAAACTACAAATTACCTAGTTTAACCGCACAATAATAATGACTCCAATCATTATCAAATACCTCATACACTACATTATGAATATGGTAATCACAAGAAAAGAGCATAATTTCATACAGTATGAAACATACAACATCATAATGAAGTTGAGCAGGTGTTATGATGGAGCACTGATTTTTAAGAAAATAACTATTTAGTAAAATCTCAATTTGAGGTTCAACAGTAGTATATATTTCATAATTCTACTGGCTAGAATAAAAAAAGATATTGCTTTCCGAATCCGATATGCTTTAGACAATCGTATGACAGGATAGAAGCATATATTGCTTACCTAACGTAGACTACATTTCTCTGCTTTGTGCTCTCGACTAAATTTACCAATATCCAAAATTTACCAATATCCATTTCTTCTGTACGTGGATGTAGAACCAACAACCTAGAATTCAATACAGAATAAAGTTAAAAAATATTATTGAACATACATCAAAGAACCAAGATGGCAATTGGGCAAAAACAATTTAACAAAGAATAGTCTGAAACTTGGGACAATCATTAAGTTCGTAACAATTAAACAAATTGTCTTCTACTAAAAGCTTGTAGGGCAGGAGTTTAGCTTGTTCAAAATTATGACACAAATATTTTTAACTTAAGCATGCACTCCAAAATCTGCAATAGTGACTGGCGTCTTGTCAATTTTCTCAAGAATTCTGCCATTACTAGAGAGAACACCCGACTTCACCTAGTAATCTTAAAGAAACTGATGGAATCATATATTAGCAATGTTAGGAAGATGTAATTAAATAGTTGAAGTATTACAAAGAAACTGAAATAACTGAGATGGAAGATTATACCTGAAAATGAAAGCTTTGTTCCCCTCACCAAAGATATTTGCTACATAAACCAAGCAGTAAAATGGAAACAATATTATTCTTTTCAACAGTTTTTTACAATCAAATTTTCGAGGCACAAAGTTTATAATACCAGGCATTAAACTAGATACGCAAGTGAAATATTAAAAAATGAAAGTAAAATATTTAGGTCGTGAAAAACCTAGACTGAACAGTAAAATGATCATGACATCAAAGTCTTGAAAACGTTATACTGTACTATAGGTTATTAAAGTAACAAAACATTAAGCTTTTGTTAGTCCCGCCAATATTGCTGTATTTATAAATAATAATTCTGTGAAATATAAGTTATCGTAATGAAACAGTAATTAATTCGAGCCCACTGAATTCACAGTGTTTCCTTAAGGAATTTAATCCCCTCCTAGTACCCAAGGTTATAGATTATTTCCTCCCAGGATAGAACGAATCACACACTGGTGTAACGGTACTTCAAACCCCAGTGTTTCAGCGAACACAAAGTTCGGTAGCAAATCACACTTACAGTTGCTTTGTTTGAAGTTAAAACAATGCAGAACAAAGGAGTAGAAACTCAGAAAATCGTATGGAAATGCTGAGAGGAAGGAGTGCAATGTATAGCCAAAGTTGAGCGTTTTCAGTTTTGGTGTCTTTCTTCAACAGCTGCTGCACATATTTATAGCAGTCAGCTTTGAAGATGAACGACCCTCCACCCTCCATGGTGGAGCATGCACTAGCTTGTTTGTGGAGCAAGCACTTGGCCATGGTGGGAAGAGCATTAGGCGGCTGCTATTGCAGCTGGTGATCGATACACGGATTGGAACATATCCGTCACAAATGCGGATAATCTTACGTTAATATTTAATATTAACAAATTAATTTGGTCCAAAATATTAATCAATCAATCGATCATTTGACCAAATTCGAATTCGAGCAGAGCGAGCGACGACGACGGCGCGAGGCTTGCTTTCTTCTTAACTCTTTAAGAGCTACAAGAAGAGCAATTATATATATACCCACAAAAAATCTTTTCCTCTTCCAATATGGGACAATGTCTCATTGTCAAGAGGGGAAAACTTAAAATTTTACTCAAAAATTTCATTTTCCCTCCATTTCCCATTCACCCTCATTTTAAGACTATTTCATCTTAAATAACAAAAACCTCAACAATCCCCCACATGAATGGGGAATGGCTATATCACGGAAGTATGCATGGAAA
>AWOL01S0290362.1:0-15362 GCA_000715115.1 Nicotiana otophora
AATACCAAACCAAATCAAACCAAACGTAGTTAGGTTTTTTAATTGGTTTGGTTTGACTTTTCGATTTGGTGTGGTTTTCCGGTTCGGTTTGTATACCCCTAATGAAAACATTTAAAACATCTTCAGAGTGAATCGAGACTCAACATGTATACTATGGAATATCAACCAACAGAACAACGTCAAAGATAAACATATGAACCTAGATGATATCATGAGTGGAATATTTACGACGAGACATTTCATTAAGCTTTTCTTTTAGAAAAATTATCGTTAAGGAGAATTCATACGAAAGGGGTCAAAAGGGATAGGCATTACATAACTTATCACAATCTATCCAGTAACCACATTGACCTCATCACGTTGCACCATAATCTACAGAAGCAATAATAATGCTATCGTTAAGCTATGGAGGACACAACTATCGCACAATGAACAACAAGCTTATTTTATATTAAAGCGGGTAGCATCTCCTCTATAACCTTTACTTTCTCCAAATTCGAGATAACATCAACAATAAAATGAATAATATATATATATACCTTATATCCATCAAAATACCACAAAATATCCCAACACACCCTAGTCACTTCATACACAAAACGACAACCATAATAGTGTCAAACAACAAGAAAATGCAACGACGAATGACCAGACCAACACCCTACTATTATGTGGTGTTTCTCCACTCTTTATCCTCCCAAAATCCATAAAAATAGTAGCAAAAGAGACAACCCAACAACAACTCAAAACAGCCCACAAAACAGTCCGCTACAAGTTGAACAACTCGAACTCACGGCTTTCGATCACCGTCCAGTGAGTTCTTATTATTATGGAACAAATTGCTTTACCTTTTCAGAAGAAAAAAGGGATGAAAGAGGTCAGTATACGTACCTTATTTGGTGAAGATATCAGCTCCTATCTTTGGTTCTACAACTTTTAGGTTTTCCTCCAACTAGAACTTAAAAAGAAGAGAAAATAACTTATGGTTAGTGTGGAATTTTAGGGAGAAGTTTGCAGGGGTTTATTCTATGATTTTAGGCTCTAATATGAGTGGAATAAATGGAGTAAATCATCCCGTAAAAGGGACCGTTTGGATGACTCCAACTAGCCCCTTTGGGGGGACTTATTTGATCCTTTCAGTTAAGCAAGGAGGTGACACACCTACTTGTCACCTATGCAGTCTGTGCAATCTCGTAAAAATGCGAATATCTCTCTTCTCCAATGTTTTATGACGAACAATATAATGAGTTAGAAACTAGACTCATAGAGCTTCAATTTTTGTGGGTGGATCTCCCCGTAACTCCGAGTATATTAGGAGAAAAACTTAGTGACGTTAGATCCAAATTTTAATAAAATTATGAACATAACTTGCAATAACTTTTGCCGACTTTTATTTTATAACATATTTGACTTCAAAACTTAACATACAAGTATTATATGATTCAGTTACCTTAAAACATGGTGTCATATTAAGCACTATTAGTTTTATCCCAAAAGTACGGGTTATAACATCTTTGATTCGTTTAGCCTCCAATCCTCACGATACTTCCTTAACTCATGTTTTAACTCATCATTATCATTGTAAAGGTCCTTAATCTCTTCAACATATATTAATTCACTTAAGATGCATTCCAACATTAAAGTACGGGGTGTAACATCGAAAGAACTCACGCAATCACGAAGAACAATTGTCAACCTAGGCTAACACATCGCATTGTCGACCCTCATCACGAAAATGCAAAGCACAACCAGTACATCAATCACGATCACAATTCCCCTTCGGCGATCACGAAGAAAACATCTTCCCCATCTCCACACAACACTCCGTGATCGCGAGACTTTCTTCGCGATCGCGATGTACACAAGATAGCAACAAAATCTACCAACTTCAACATTGCTTCGGGTGGTCCGAAACTCACCCGAGCAACTCGGGACTCCATCCAAACATACCAACAATTCCATAAATACAATTCAGACCTGCTCGAGGCCTCGAAATACCTAAAATAACATACCAAGAATTACACCCCAAACCATACGAATCAACCTTCCAAACGCAAAATGGAACCCAAATTTGCACACAAGTCAAATATAACGATATGAATCTATCCAAAGGCTCGGAATAACAAACGAGATCCTATATCACCAAATTCCACTCCAAGTCAAACTTAGCAAATTTTTAATTTAAAATTCCAACTTCCAACAATAAGCATCAAATCGCTCCCGGGCCACCTGAAACTCGACTCGAATATGGTCCTAAGTCCAAAACCACCATACAAACCTATTAGAACCTTCAAATCTCAATTCCAAGGTCGTTTACTCAAAATATTAACTTAAGTCAAACTTGGCCACCTTATGCCACTATCATGGAACTAAGTGTGTTGAATTCAATCTGAACCCTTGCAAAACTAAACCAATCGACCCCGCAAGTCTTAAAACAGGTAAAACACATACGGAAAGTCTCAAATAGGGGAACATGATTCTAGAAATCAAGATGATCGATAGTATAGTTACATTGTCCACCTCTTAAACAATCATTCATCCTCGAACATGTTTAGGATCATACCTGGAATGCCAAATAAGTGCAGATATATGCTCCGCACGTCCTCCTCGATCTCCCAAGTCGCCTTCTCGACTGGATGACCTCTCCACTAAACCTTGACAGCTAAAATCTCCTTAGACCTCAACGTGTGTACCTGTCTATCAACAATGGAAACTGGCTCCTCCTCGTAACTCAAGTCCTCATCCATCTGAACTATGCTATAATCCAACACATGGGGCCTATGATCATGGTACTTATAGAGCATAGACACATGGAATACTGGATGACTCTCGATAGGATAGGGGCAAAGAAATCTTATATAAAACCTCACCAATTTGCTCTAGAACCTTGAACGAACCGATTCTAGAACCTTGGACTCAACTTGCCTCTCCTCCCGAAGCTCACGATACTCTTAATCGGTGAGACCTTTGGAAGTTCCTTCTCACCCTCCATAAATGACAAATCAAGCACTTTCTGATACGCGTAACTCTTCTTCATGAACTGAGCTATGCAAAGACACTCTTGAATCAACTTTACCTTATCCAAGGCATCCTTTACAAAATTAGTACCATACATCCTAGCCTTGCCGGGATCAAACCAACCGATGGGGGAACAACATCATCGATCATACAAGGCCTCAAAAGGCACCATCTCAATGCTGGATTGATAGTTGTTGTTATATTCAAACTTGGCCAATGGAAAAAGTCGGTCCCACTGCCCTCCGAAGTCAATCACACATGCCCTGAGCATATCCTCTAAAATCTGAACTGTTCGCTCCAACTACTCGTCGATCTGTAGATGAAAAGTCATGATGAGCTCTACTCGGGTATGGATCCCACCCTAAAATTCCCTCTAGAAATTCAAAGTGAATAGAGTGCCTCGATCTAAAATAATGGAGAGGGGCAGGTCACGCAACCCGATAATCTCCTGAATATAAATTCGGGTCAACCTCTTCGAAGTATATATATTCATCACCAGAATAAGTATGCAGACTTGGTCATGCTGTCGACATTCACCTAAACAATATCAAATTTCCTCAACGTCCGCGACAAACCAATCACGAAAGCTATAGTGATGCTCTCCCATTTTCACTATGGTATAACCATCTACTGAAGTAAACCACCTGGCCTCTAGTGATCATACTTAACATGCTGGCAATTCAGACACCTCGATACATACCCAACTATGTCCTTATTCATTCGTCACCAACAATAATGCTGCCTCAAGTCACGATACATATTCATGGCACCTGGATGAATAGAATAGTGCAAACTGTGTGCCTCTTTCAGAATCAACTCTCTCAGGCCATCAATATTAAGAACATATAAGCGACCTTGGAGAAGCAGAACACCAGCATCACCAATAGTCACCTCCCTGACATCACCTCGTAGTGCTGTCTCTCTAAGAACCAGCAAGTGTAGATCATCATACTTTGTAGCCTTAATTCGCTATAATAAAGAAGATTGAGCCATAACACATATCAAGAACTCAACTGGGCTTTAAAATATCGAACCTCACAAGTCGGTTAGCTAAGTCCTGAATGTACAAAGCCAATGGCCTCTTCTTTGCTAGATTGAATGACAAACTATCCATATTCTCGGCCTTTCTGCTCAAGGCATCCGCAACCATATTTGCCTTGCCTAGATGATAAAAAATGGTGATATCATAGTCCTTTATTAACTCAAGCCACCTACACTGCCTCAGATTAAGGTCCTTCTTCTTAAACAGATATTGTAATCTGTGGTGATCAATGTAGACCTCACATGACACCCCATGAAGATAATATCTCCAAATCTTAAGAGCATGAACTATCATAGCCAACTCCAAATTGTGCACAGGGTAATTCTTCCCCGTGGAGCTTCAACTAACAAGAAGAATAAGCAATCAGTCGCCTCTTATGCATCAGTATATAACCCAATCCAACGCGTGAAGCGTCACAATACACCGGGTACATCACTGAACCAGAAGGTAAAACAAACACCAGTGATGTAGTCCATGCAATCTTGACCTTTCGAAAGCTCGCCTAACAATCATTGTACCACCTGAATTGAACAACCTTCTGGGTCAATCTAGTTTAAAGAACATCAATAGACGAGAAGCACTCCACAAACCCACGAAAATAACCTACTAGCCCTAAAACACTCCTTATGTCAGTCGCTGTGGTAGGACAAGGCCAACATTGAACTACCTCGATCTTCCAGGGAGGATCCTTAATACCCTCACCTAATACAAAATTCCCAAAGAAGGCCAAATAATCTAACCAGAACTCACACTTAGAGAACTTAGCATATAGCTTATGTTCCCTTAGAGTCTGAAGCACTACCCTCAAATGATGCTCATGCTCGTCCATGCTACGCGAGTAGATTAAAATGTCATCAATGAAAACAATGACAAATGATTCAAGATATGGCATGAACACCTGATTCATCAAATTCATAAATATTGCAGGGGCATTAGTCAAGCCAAAAGACATTACTAGAAACTCGTAGTGCCCATATCTAGTCCAAAAAGTCATCTTCGGAACATTCGAAGCACAAATCCTCAACTGATGGTATCCAGATCTCAAATCAATCTTCGAGAACACCCTAAAACCATGTACCTGATCATATAAGTCATTAATGCGTGGAAATGAACCCTTGTTCTTGATGATGACCTTATTCAGCCTGTAGTAATCAATGCACTTCTACATACTCCCATCTTTCGTCTTCACATATAACATTGGTGCGCCCCAAACTGACATACTTCGATCCCTTCTCGAGAAACTCTTGAATTTGCTCCATCAACTCTCTCAACTCTTCAAGAGCTATATGATAAGGCGAAATAGAGATAGACTGGGTACCTGACGCCAAATCAATACCTAAGATGATATCACGATCCAATGGCATGCCTAGTAAGTCAGCAGAAAATATATCAGAAAACTCCCTCACTGCAGGCACTAAATCTATCGCGAGATTATCCATAGCAATATCTCGAACAAAGGCCAGATAGTCCAAACAACCCTTCTCAACCATATGTTTAGCCTTCAAGAAAAAAATAAAGCGACTAGATGAATATCTCCGCTCTAGTCTAGGCCACTCTGGCATCACTAATGTAACAGTCTTGGCATGGCAATCAAGAATGGCATGATGTAGAGACAACTAATCCATGTAAAGGATAACCTTGAAGTAAATCATATCGAGCACTAAACGATCTGCTATGGTATCATACACATATAAAGATACCACACAGGACAAGTAAACCCGATCCACAAAAACAAAATCACTTACCAACATGGATACAAACACAGAAATACTTAAGGACTCGCGAGATACATCCATATAAGGAGAAATATGAGAGGATACATATGAATTGGTAGATCTTGAATCAAATAGTACCGATGCATCTCTATGACAAACAAAAATAATAGGTGTGATCACGGCGTCAAAGGCTACTGCCTCTAGCCTAGTTGGAAAGGCATAGAATCTACCCGGAGCACCACCTAGATGGAAAGAAGTCCCTAACTTTGCCTCTCGGACCATAGTAACCTGAATCCCATAGTTCAAGCCCAAAATAAACCTTTGCACTCTCTCTGCGTCCATGGGAAGTAATATAGTAGCATGACGAGACAACTCAACGAATCTCGTCTCGTAGCCGATAAAAGACATCTGACCCTGCTGAAGCCACTCAAACTGGCCTTGTAACTCCTTCCTTCGGGAGAATGGAATATACTTCTCTGGGAAGATGTGAGTGAACGGATCCCTAGTCAAGGGAGGTGAACCTGCTGGCTTACCCAGAAGATAAGAATGCCACTATCTACAGGCTTTTCCCTCCAGCTGAAAAGTGGTGAAGTCAATCCCATTGGACTTCACTAGTCCCAAATTATGCATCATGTCCCTGCAACAGTCAATCCCATTGGACTTCACTATTATTAGAAATTATAATAAAATACCAACATCTTTTCCAAGATACAAAATATGAACTAAAACATAAGGCTCAATGATATAACAACAAATACAACCATGAACATATGTCTAAAATTCCCAAAACTCGGTGTCACGTGTGCAAAAGCAGCTACGAGAATATACAAAATCATTAAAACTATTGTTTGGAGTCAAAGTAGACAGAATACAATAAATATAGGGGAAGGAGACTCTAGGTGCTGGGGGTGGAAGCATATGAGGTAGCTCACCACTAAGTCTCCCAGCTCGTACACCTACGTGCATGTGTGACCAGCAGATGTACCTGCATAATTAGTGTAGAAGTGTAGTATAAATATGTAAATCAATACGTTCCCAATAGGTATCTAGTCTAACCTTGAAAAAGTAGTGGCGAGGGTTGACATTGACACTTACTAGTGGTCCAATAATCAATGTACATAAAAAATAGTATGACAGGTAAAAGACATGGCAAGTGTAGCAAATCAAATAAACCAATGCTGAACAACCAGAAACTAAGCGATAGAATGTGCCAACTAATCAAAATATACCCAAGATCCCATACTTTAACAATTAGAAATAATACTCAACTTCACACGAAAAGTTAACAAAAGTCAACCTCGGGCACATATGCTCGGATTCCGAAAATTCTCAAAAATAAATGTTACCCTTAGCATCACAAACTAAAATATATGATTTGTTTCTAATTTCATATCTAATTTTGTGGGCAAATCTCATTTTAATCACTTCTAGGTTTTCTAACAAAATCCCAATTTTATTTTACTTATTTCATGTACAAATTCATATAAAATCCACGTATTTAGCTAACAACCAGTAAGAATCACTTACCTTTTGTTAGTAGATGAAAATTGCTCCCCAAGAAGCACCCAAATCCCCCAAGCAGTGAGATAATAAGATGAAATGAGCTAAGTCCCAAAATTGATACTTATAATCTGCCCAGGTCTCCTTCTTTGCAATCGCGGAAGTACCCTCGCGATCGCAAAGGCCAACACTGCCTCTAGCAAATTTCCCTCCTTTGCGAACGCAAGGGATCTCTCAGGATAGATACCCACAACCAACCAAGCCTACACGAACATGATCCCAGCTCCGCGAACGCGAAGGCCAAACATTCCAGCCCCAGAACTTCTTCATCCGCGATGGCAAAATACCTCACGTGATTGTGAAGAACAATTGTCAACTTAGGCCAGCCCATATAACACATCACGTTTGTGACCCTCATCACACGAACGCAAAGCATAACCTGTCCATTAACCATGATCGTGATGCCCCTTCCATGATCGTTAAGAAAAAATCATCCCCAGCTCCACATAACATTCTACGACCGCGAGACCTTCTTTGCGATTGCGATGCACACTAGATAGCAGCAAAATTTGTCAAATTCAATATTGCTCCGAGTCGTCTGAAACTCATTGGAGCCACCTGGGACCCCGTCCAAACATACCAACAAATCCATAAACATAATTCGGACCTACTCGAGGCTTCAAAACACCTAAAATAACATCACGACCAAGAATATCATGCCAAACCAAACTAATCAACCTTCCAAACTTTCAACTTCTTTCAACTAACTCGAAATGGAACCTTCCAAACTCGAATGGGATGAATTATACCTAGATAACCCGAAATGGAACCAAATTTAGCACAAAATTCCAATATGATGATACTAACCTATCCCCAGGCTCGGAACACCAAACGGGGTCTGATATCACCAAAGTCCACTCCAAGTTAAACTTAGCAAATTCTAAAACCTTTAAAATGCTAAATGTTAACAATAAGCGTCGAATCGCTCCCGGGCCACGAGAAACTCGATTCGAACATGTGCCCCAGTCTAAAGCGACCATGCAAACCTATTGGAACCTTTAAATCCCAATTTTGAGGTCATTTACTCAAAATATTGACTTAAGTCAAACTTGACCACCTACGACCAATACTATGGAACTAAGTATTCCGAATTCAACTCGAACCCTTCCAAAACAGCACCAGCTGACTCCACAAGTCTTAAAAAATATGAAAATAACATACATGAAGTTTCAAATATGGGAATGAATTTCTAAAAAGAAGAATGACCGATCGAATAGTTACAAATAACTACTTGTTAGGGAACACCTTTGTAGATGGGTTAGATGAGGATTCAAAGATGTATCTAGACTCAACTTATGGAGGAATGTGCATGGTGAAGACTTATGGAAAAATCTAAACATTGCTGAACAATTTTGTTACCAATAATCAAAACTAGCGAGATGATAGAGGACCAACTAGAACAGTTAAGCAGAAGTCAACATGTATGATTGATGCGAATATACTCATAGCCATGAGAGCTGATATGGAAAAAATAGCAAATCAAGTTGGTAAGTTGATAATGGAATAGGCCTAACCGATACAGCATATACAATAGATAACCACTTGTTGCGAGATATATTGGGAAGGTCACACAAGTGAACAATATTCTTTGAATCATGAATCTATCCACTATATGGGGTAACAACACAGGTGTCTAATGAATCTGAATGCCATAATATGGGAATACATGCAATCCAAATTGGAGGAATCATCATAACTTCTCTTGGGATGGAAATCGGAATAATAACAAACCCTAAGGGAACTATCAGTAACCAAAGAAACTACCACAACAAGTGGAGAAGAATGTAACTAAATTGTTGAGAAAGATGTTGGGCAACAATCAACAAACAAGTCTAGAAAATCAATAGCTAAGGACTAACTTTAGGAACTTGAAAAGACAAGTTGGGAAAATAGAAAGTAACCAGGTTACCAGACCTGCAAGGGTTCTTCCCGTGATATTGATAATATCCACAAGTCAATGCAGTGATTTTGAGAAATGGGAAAGAATTGGTTGAAGTACGTAAGAAAAGGATATGTCTAGGCGTAAATAATAAAGAGTTCCAAAAACCATAGAGGAGATTGAGAGGAACACACCAATACCTAAGCAAGTTATAGTCGAAAGAGGTCCACCGCCCTTCCCTCGTATGTTTAAAAGAAGAAAGATGATCACATATTTAAAAGGTTTCTAGACATATTAAAATAGGTATATTTCAACATTTAATTAGTGGACATGCTTCGTAATGTCCCAAAATATGCTAAAGTACATAAAGGGCATAGTGGCACACAAATGAAGGTTGACTAACTTTGAAATTGTTGCACTCACCAAGGAGTGCACTTCTAGGATTCAATGATAGCTTCCGCAAAAGCTTAAGGATTCAGGCAAATTCACCATCCCCATGAGAATTGGTAAAGTTGATGTACGCAGAGCTCTATGTGACTAGGTGTAAGTATAATCTGATATCGTAATCATTGTTCAAGCAACTAGGCTTAAGAGCTCCACGACCTGCTACAGTCATGTTATAGTTGGCTGATATATATTTGGCATATCCCAAGAGGGTAATTGAGAATGAGTTACTGCAGATTCATCACTTTATCTTCCTAGCAGACGTTGCCATCTTGGACTATGAGGTAGTTCTAATACTTTGCATGTGATTGTTTTTTCTGAATTTTTTGATTTGCAGGAAGAGAAGATATTGAGGATGTTGCGAGAGCACAAGCATGCCATTGGAAGGAAGATGTCTGAGGTAATAGGTATTAGCCCTACTTTCTTTATGCACCAGATCCTCATAAAGGAGGGAGACAAGCCTAGCGTGGAGCATCAACGTCTCCTAAATCCATATCATGAAAAAGGTGGTAAGAGAAAAAGTTACTAAGTGTCTCTATGCAGGTATTGTATTTTTTATCTCGAATAGTAAGTGAGTAAGTCTAGACCAATGTGTGCCCAAGAAGATAGGTATGACTTTTTAGTAAATGAGCAAAATGAATTAATCCCAACTATGATAGTTACTGGCTGACATTACATGTAAAAATCACTTCCCACTCCCCTTTATTGATCAAATGGTTGGCAGGTTAGCTGGATAGAAATACTACTATTTCTTGATAGCTATTCGGGGTGCAATCAAATTGCTATTGCCCCTAAGAATCAAAAGAAGAGCAAATTTACATGCCCTTATGGGACTTATACCTTTAAGAAAATGTCACTCGGATTATGTAATGCACCTCCGACTTTTGAAAGATTTATGATGGCTATTTTAAATGATATAGTGGAAAGATTTATGGAGGTCTTTCTGGATAATATTTTTGTGTTTGGTCCCTCGTTTGATGAATGCTTAACCAATTTTGGTAAAGTGATTCCTAGGTGCGAGGAGACTAATTTAGTGCTAAACTGGGAGAAATATCATTTCATAGTATAAGAAGACATAGTGTTGAGACACAAGGTGTCCAAAGACATACTGGAAGTTGACAAGGCTAAGGTGGAATTTAAAGGTTGTCATCACCAGCTTCTGTTAAAGGAGTCTGCAACCTCTTAGGACATGCATGTTTCTATAACTGCTTTATTAAGGATTTCTCAAATATTTATCTCCATTGTGTAGGTTGATTGAGAAAGATGTACCTTTAAAGATTGATGATTCTTGTCTAAAAGAATTTGAAGAGCTGAAGCAAAACTTAGTGAGTGCACCAATTATAGTGGCTCTGGACTGGAATAAGCCATTTAAGCTGATGTGCGATGCTAGTGATAATGTAATTGGCGTTGTCTTGAGCCAAAGAAAGAACAAATTATTTTACTCCATCTACTATGCAAGCAAGACCCTTACTCCTGCTTAGATAAACTATACTATGACTAAACAAGAGTTGTTTGTTGTACTCTAGGTGTTTGAAAAACTTCGGGTTTACCTAAGAGGCACCAAAGTCATCATCTACACAGTCCATTTAGCTATTAGATATTTGTTTGAAAAGAAATATACTAAACCAAGGCTAATTCATTGGGTTTTATTCTTGTAGAAATTGACTTAGAGATCCGAGATCATAAAAGAATAGAGAGTGACCAATCACTTATACACGTTAGAAACTCAAAATCGCGTGGATGAGGAAGGTACGATCAATGAGATTTTTTCCTGATGAGCGACTCTTAGCCATCACTAGTGGGGAGATGCCATGGTATGCAGACTATGTGAATCACTTGCCAAGTGGAGAGTTTCCACTAGACCTTGAACCTCATGCCAAAAGAAAGTTCTTTTGGGATTTGAGATCTTATGTGTGGGACGAGCCATTCTTGTTAAATATTGCATCGATCAGCTGATAAGAATATGTGTGTTAGAAGCAGAGATGAAAAATATTGCAATCATGCGGGTAACAATGCTATTAAAAAGGTATTAGAATCGGGCTTCTATTGGACTAGTTGTTCAATGATGCATATGAGTTCGTGGAAAAGTGTGATAGGTGCCAAAGAATTGGAACAATTTTAAAAAGGCACAAGATGCCACTACATGTCATCCTTGAGTTTGAGATTTTTGATGTGTGAGAAATAGACTTTATTTGTCCATTTGCTTCTCAAATGAAAAAACATATATCTTACTAGCACTTGACTATGTGTCTATGTCACGCCCAGAATATAGGGGGCGAGACTGGCACACGGTGCCTCACCTAACCTTGCGTACCAACTTGCGATTAAGGGACTCTAAACATATAATGTCATACTTTGGCCATGGGGCCACATTGCAAGACAATTTGCGAAGCAAAATATAAAACTGAACGGAAACTAACACCAACTAAACATCAATATAACGTTGGGCCGACAAGGCCGTCATAACTACTACAGCTGACAAACCAACAAAATATACATACAAGCCCAACATACTATACTAACTGACAAGTATGTCTACAAGCCTCTACTGATGGATGTACTGTCATCGAAACAAGGCCCTGACCTACCCATAACATATATACAGATATACATAAGATGTACACAATATTCTAGACTCGGCCACTCCGAAGGACGTGGAGCTTACCGATCAGGCTGAAATAGGACAATACCTACTGAGGAGGTCTACCCGTCTGTCTGTCTGAACCTGCACGCATGAAATGTAGCACCCCCATAAAAGGGACATCAATATGAAATAATGTACCGAGTATATAAGGCAATAAAATAACTGAAAGCCAAAATTGAACTGATAATATGATAACTGAAAGTAATTGGGAGTAAAACATTATCTAGAAATATACTTACATGCTGATATTGACTCACCTTTCTCAATATAGTAAGTAAAATAAATGTCTGGCCCTATAACGCTCGGAACGTGTAACTGCTCCACCGTAGTAGGCTCGCTCATAGGCGCTCGACCATACTAGGTTCTGTATCTAAACCATTTTGGGCTCGCTCATAGGCGCTCGACCACAGTAAGCTTGGTATATAACTTACCATCTGATCATAAGTTGCCCAATAGGGGCCTGCCCACTGATTATAGCTCGATGGTGGTGAAAATACTGTAATACTATATATATATATATATATATATATATATATATAAATATATATATATAGACCCTCTGCTCTCTTGACTTAATAAAGACTAAACTAAACTGAACATGAAGTCCTGATAAGGGAGAATACTGTAACTTATGAGACTAGGATAGTATATATAAATTCGGGAGTATGAACTTCTCGTTATGCCTCGTTATCAAACACATGTAATAAACATACTTTATCATAATATTTCCAATCACCAAGTTGAACTCACCTCTTCGCACCTTAATATACAAAAACGATAATAATACTATCATTAAGTTACGAAAGGTACAACTATCGCACAACAAACGACAAGCGTATTTTGTGTTAAAACGGTCAGTATCTCCCCTATAATCCTTACTTCCTCCAAATTCAAGATAACACCAACAACACAAGAACACAACAATAATAACATATATATATTATTTTCCAGCCTTATATACACCATAAAATACTACAATACAGCCCAACACACCCAAATCACTTACAAGTATAGAACGACTTACAAGTATAGAATGGCTTCCGATCACCGTCCCGTGAGTTCTTACAAGTATAGAATGACTTACCATGTATTTACAGCAGAAAAATAGATGAAAGAGAGCAGTAAACTAACCTTATTTATTGGATAACTTAGCTCCTATCTTGGTTCTTTAAACTCTAGGTTTTACCTCCAATTAGAACTTGAAAGGGAGAGAAAATCAATTAGTGTTTGTGGGAATTGTTTGGGAGGATTTTTGCAGAGCTTATATCTAGTTATTATGCACTATTTTCAGTCTAATATATGAAGAAAATAGGCCTTTAAAAGTCCTCTTTGGATGACCCAAAATGGGCCATTGTTATGCTCTCATTTAAGCAAGTAGGTGAGACACCTACTTCTCACCTAGCAGCCTGCGTGGTCTCACGAAAAACGCCTGTATCTCTCTACTCCAATGTCGTATTGTCAAACGATTTAATGCGTTAGAAAGTAGACTCATAGATATTCAATTTTATGGGTGGAAAACCCTGTAACTCTAAGTATATTGGGAGAAAATTACAGTTATATTGGACCAAAATTATTAGTAAAACTTATGAACGTAACTTGTGATGATATTCATCGACTTTTATTCCACAACTCGCTTGACTTCAAAACATAACACACTGTTGTCATACGACTAATATAAATCATAACATAATCTCCTTATCATATTAATCACCCTAGTCTCACCCCAAAATTACATGTTATAACATCCCCAACTTGTCGACTTTCGACGAAATATTGGTTTCTTCAATTCCTTTAGCTTCTGAACCTTCCAACTCTCTTTGTACTTATTGTTCATGATCTTCAATATTTGTAACCTCTGAGGTAACATGATTAACTTATTTTATATACTTTCAAATATTATCTCATTTTTGGTCCTACATTAGTTTTCTTACGACACACTTTTACGTACGAAAATATAGGATGTAACAGTCTAAGTAGGTGGAGGCCATTGCTCTTCGTACTAATGATGCAAAAGTTCTGGTAAACTTTGTGAAAAAACATATTTTTACAAGGTTTGGGGCCATGCAAGTATTGATAAGTGATGGAGGCACACACTTTTGTAACATGCTACTAAATTATCTCTTAGCAAAATAGGGAGTCAAGCACATGGTTGCAACTACTGATCATCCTCAAACAAGTGACCAGGTTGAGGTGTCAAATATAGAGATAAAGTAGATTCTTGAGAAAACAGTGAGTGTAAGTAAAAATGATTGGGCCGCAAAGCATGATAATGCTTTATGGGCATACCGGACTACTTACAAAACTTTAATTGCAGCCTCTCCTTAAAGCCGATTCATAGGAAAGAAGGTTATTTGCCGATGGAATTTGAGCACCAGGCCTATTAGGAATGCAATAAGTTGACGTTTGATATGGAATTAGTGGGTGAAAATAGAATGTTGCAATTGAACGGACTTGATGAGTTTCGGTTGCACATATATAAAAACCCTAACTATACAAATAAAAGACCAAGCAATGGCTTGATAAGCATATTCAACATTGAAAGTTCGAGTCAGGTCAATTGGATCTCATGTTCAACTCGAGGTTGAGGCTTTTTCTAGGAAATATCATATCACATTTGTCAGGTCCAATTAAGGTGGTGAGAGTCACTCCACATGGTGCAATTGAGTTGCGAGTTCTAAATGATGGAAGGATGTTCTTAGTGAATAGTCAAATAGTAAAGCACTATTTTGGAGGTGATTCAATTGTCACAAGTTAAGGTGATACTCACTGATGATTAGGTGAGAGTCTACATCACCGCGTGAGGTTAAAATATGCCCTTCATTGGAGGCAACCCATGGTGGTAATGTAGATCATCATGTTGCGATGTTAATTAGGCGCTTGTTGTAAGGAAACTCAATTTTTTTGCTTACTTTATTTTCATTATTTTATTTTGAATTTATGAAGTTTGAGATGTTTGTGAGTAATGTAAGTATAAAATAATACAAAAGAACATGTCTAGGGGTAAGAAAATCGAGAAAAGTGGGCAAAAGTGACCAAAAATACAAAATAGAAAAATTGGCC
>AWOL01S0290363.1:0-10725 GCA_000715115.1 Nicotiana otophora
TCCCCGAGTGGAAACTTGCTTGTTTGCCTTGTTATCAAAGGTCTTATCACTGTTGTCTTCGTATTATGCTTTTTGTCGCTACCTCATTAAAAACCTTGCCATAAAAACCCGATTCGGACAAAAGGTGAACGAAGGGAAAAAGTGTGAAGTACATGCTTTCCATTTGACTGTTGTTCGTCAGCAGTAATATCTTTTGAGGTGAGCCACGTTCCAGTTGTTGGGTAATTTGTCTCTGTTTTGATTCTCCAATTCATATGATCCTTTTCCGGTGATGGTTGAAATCCGATAAGGGCCTTCCCATGTTAGGCCTAACTTGCCCGCGTTGAGTTCCCAGGTGTTTTGGGTTACCTTTCTCAAGACCAAGTCTCCTACTTTAAAATATCGGAGGTTTGGCTCTTCGATTATAATATCGCTTCATTCTCTGCTTTTGGGCCGCCATTCTGACATGCGGCAAGTCCCTGTGTTCATCGAGCAGCTCCAAGTTGATTAGCATTGCTTTGTTGTTCGAATCTTCGTTCGCCTGGGAATACCTTAAGGTTGGTTCCCCCACTTTCACCGGTATCAAAGCTTCTGCACTGTATACAAGGGAAAAGGGGTTTCTCCTATGCTTGATTTGGCCGTAGTTCGGTAGGCCCATATAACTCCAGGTAATTTATCTGGCCAGTTGCCTTTTGCTGCTTTCAACATTTTCTTGAGGTTTTGAATAATGATTTTGTCTGTTGATTCCGCTTCACCATTTGTGCTCGGATGGTAAGGCAAAGAGGTAATTCTCTTTATCTTCAAATCTTCAAGGAACTTCGTAACTTTTGCGTCGGTAAACTGCGGCCTATTGTCGCATGCAATCTCTTTTGGTATTTCAAATATGCAAATTATATTTTTCCACAGGAAGTCAACCACTTCTCATTCTTCAATCTTCTGATAAGGACCTGCTTCCACCCATTTAGAAAAATAGTCAATTTAAATTAAGAGAAATCTTACCTTTTCGGGATCCGGTGGTAGTGGTCCGACGATGTTTATCCCCCATTTTATGAATGGCCACGGGGACAAAATCGAATGCAGGGGTTCCGCCGGTTGATGTACTAGTGGTTCATAGCGTTGGCACTTATCACATTTTCGTACGAAGTCTTTGGCATCTTGTTCCATATGGGGCCAGTAATATCCTGCCCGAATTAATTTCAGCACCAAAGAATCTGCACCTTAGTGGTTGCCGCATATCCCTTCATGGACTTCTCTCATGACATAGTTAGCTTCTGATGCTCCTAAGCACCAGGCCAACAGGACTTGAAAGGATTATCTGTACAATTGGCTTTTCTTAAAGTTATAACGTGCAGCTTTGAGCTTTTGATGCTTTGGGGTCTTCGGGCAACTTTCCATGCTCGAGATAATCGATTATTTCGCTTCTCCAGTCCTAGACCAAACTAGTCGCATTCACCTCTTAGTAACCATCTGTGTCCAAGGCTGATTTCATTAGTTGTACTATCGTCCCTGATTCCGATCCTTGGATTTCTGTTGATGAGCCTAAACTTTCTAATGCATCTGCCTCCATTTTATCTTCCCTCGGGATATGAGTTATTGACCACTCCCGAAATCGTGCCAATAGAGCCTGAACCTTTACCACGTATTATTGCATATGTTCCTCTTTGGTGTCAAAAATTCCGTAGACCTGATTTACCACCAACTGCGAGTCACATTTGATTTCGATGGTTTTGGAGTCGATCCCCCGGGCCAATTCGAGCCTAGCAATCAAAGCTTTATACTCTGCTTCATTGTTAGTTAGAGGAATCGTCTGGATGGCTTGCCTTAAGGTTTCCCCCGAAGGCGTGATTAAAACTATTCTGAGACCGGACCCTTTTACGTTTGAAGCTCTGTCCGTAAATAAGGTCCAAACTCCCGATGTTGATTATGACACCATTATTGCCTCCTTAGCCGCCAGAAGTAATAGTCCCGGATTGAAATCAGCCACAAAGTCAGCACTTGCGACTTAATTGCAGTCCTTGGTTTATACGCTATATCGAATTCGCTCATTTCGACGACCCATTTGGCCAATCTACCCGAGTGATAGGGTTTATGAAGGATATTCCTCAAAGGGAATGTAGTTATGACAACTATCGGGTGGCATTGGAAGTAGGGCCATAGTTTTCGAGCGGCGACTACGAGATCTATGTCCAGCTTTTCCAGATGTGGGTAGCGAGTTTTTGCTCCCGATAAAATTTAGCTAACGTAATAAATGGGAGATTGCGTACCTTCGTCCTCTCGGACTAAAACTGTACTCACCACAACTTCTGAAACCACGAGGTAGAGTAGCAACGTTTTACCTTCCTTTGGTTTTGAGAGAAACGGAGGTCTTGACAAATATTTTTTCAATTTCTTCAAGGCTTGCTGACATTCCGGTGTCCACTCGAAATTGTATTTCTTTTTGAGTAGTGCGAAGAAACGATGACAATTTTCTGATGAATGGGAGATGAATCTTCTCAAAGCTCCCAACCTCCCCGTAAGCCTTTGGACTTCTTTTACGTTAGACAATTGATCCAGGATGTCCACTATATCCTTGATTTTGTCGGGATTTACCTTAATTACCCTTTGTGATTCTAGGAATCCTAGGAACTTACCCGAACTGACCCCGAACGCACACTTCTCGGGGTTAAGTTTCATATTATGCTCCCTCAGGATGTCGAATGTTTCTTGCATAAGCTTCAAGTGGTCACCTGCATTCAAAGACTTAACGAGCATATAGTCTATGTATACTTCCATAGTCTTTCCTATTTGTTTTTCAAACATCTTATTCACGAGCTATTGATAAGTGGCTTCGGTGTTTTTAGCCCGAAAGGCATCACATTATAACAATATATACCAAAGTTCGTTATAAACAAAGTCTTTTCCTGGTCTTCTGGGTTCATCTTGATTTGATTATACCCAAAATAAGCATCAAGAAAACTTATTAACTCGTGCCCGGCCGTAGCATCAATCATCTGATTGATATTTGGCAATGGGAATGAGTCTTTCGGGTACGCTTTATTAAGATCCTTATAATCTATGCACATGCATTCTTCTTAGGTACTACTACTATGTTGGCTAGCCAGTCTGGATATCTTACCTCTCGGATTGAACCAATCTTAAATAACGAGTTACCTCTTCTTTGACGAATTTATTCCTTGCTTCAGCAGTAGGGCTCTTCTTTTGCCTTAACGGAGATATGTTAGGATCCAAGATTAACTTGTGCATGGCTATCTCCGTTGGGATGCCTGTCATATCTTCGTGCGATCATGCAAAACAATCAGCGTTAATTTTAAGGAATTTAATAAAAGCATACCTGTGCTCCGGGTGCAGTCCTGTTCCCAAATGGAATTTCCTTTCTAGGAATTCTTTGAACAATGCAACCTGCTCTAGTTCCTCTACCGTGGACTTCGTCGCGTCCGTCTCCTCCGGTACTTGAAAATACCTTGGTACCCGATATTGTTCCGACTCTTCTGTCCTCAGGTTAGCTTCCTCTAGTTCTTGGGCAGGTGCCAGTTCCAGTAATTGCTATGCCACACGTTCCTTTCCTTTGTTACTGGAAACTGAAATTGCATTCATCTTCTTTGCTGTCGGTTGATTACCCTTATCTGTTTGATCCCCTCGGGTGTCGAAACTTTTAACAAATGGTGATATGTTGAAGGCACGACTTTTATCTCGTGTAGCCATGGCCTTCCCAAGATGATGTTATACCCCATGTCTCCATCTACCACTTAGAAGAGCATTGTCTTCATTACTCCCTCAGTGTTCGTGAGCATCAAAATTTTTCCCCGGGTCGTCACGCTTGTGAGGTTGAATCCAGCGAGGAGTTTCGTTGCCGGGACAATCCAGCGAGCATCAAAAATTTAGCTTGCTCCAGTACTCTCCATTGTATGATATTAGCTGAACTTCATGGATTCACTAAAACAGGTTTAATTTTAAAATTTAACACATTTAAAGAAATTACTAGCGCGTCATTGTGCGGTAGTAGTAATCNAGGTTAGCTTCCTCTAGTTCTTGGGCAGGTGCTAGTTTCAGTAATTGCTATGCCACACGTTCCTTTCCTTTGCTACTGGAAACTGAAATTGCATTCATCTTCCTTGCTGTCGGTTGATTACCCCTTATCTGTTTGATCCCCTCGAGTGTCGAAACTTTTAACAAATGGTGATATGTTGAAGTCACGACTTTCATCTCGTGTAGCCATGGCCTTCCCAAGATGATGTTATACCCCATGTCTCCATCTACCACTTCGAAGAGCGTTGTCTTCATTACTCCCTCAGTGTTCGTGAGCATCAAAATTTTTCCCCGGGTTGTCACGCTTGCAAGGTTGAATCCAGCGAGGAGTTTCGTTGCCAGGACAATCCAGCGAGCATCAAAAGTTTAGCTTGCTCTAGTACTCTCCATTGTATGATATTAGCTGAACTTCATGGATTCACTAAAACAGGTTTAATTTTAAAATTTAACACATTTAAAGAAATTACTAGCGCGTCATTGTGCGGTAGTAGTAATCCGCCTGCATCTTCGTTCGTGAATGTGATATCGGGTGTCCCGGAGCCTCTTACTATGAGTTATCGATACTTTTGTCTTATTTGCTGCCGAAAAGGTAACCCTGATAATTTCATTCCCTCCGAAGATCATGTTAATCTTTTGGCGTGGAGGTTCTTCTCATGCTTTTGAGGTTTCCACATCGCCTCTGTTCCGACCATAGTTGTTTTTAGCTCGATCGCTCAAGAATTCCATGAGGAGACCATTTTTTAACAACGTTATCACTTCTTTCCGGAGGTGTCGGCAGTCCCCAGTCCGGTGGCCGTCAGTGCCATGGTATTCACACAATAAATTGGGATCCCTCTAACTGGGATTGGATTTCATAGGTCTTGGGAATCGTGCCTCTTTGATATTCCTCATGGCCGACACCAATTCTACGACACCGACATTGAATTTATATTCTAATAACTTTGGGTAAGAAGAATCTCACAACCTCGAGATTTCTCTATCCTGCAATGATCTATTGTTCCGCCCACGATCGGTCCTTCTATCAATGGTGAACCTGTTTGCTGTCCGAAAGTTCCTGCCACAACCTTCTGTCCGCTCGTAGGGTAAAAATCTGCCTCTCTAAGTCCTTCTATCTGTGTCAATATCATCTTTCATTACTTCTCTGTTCTTCTCTCGTCCTTTGGTCGACGATGGAAAGCAAACCTGATCATCTTCGATCCTTATTTTCGACTCGTACAGGTTGTGGACATCCACTCAAGTTGTCGCTTGGAACTCGAGCAGACATTCCTTCAAATTTTGGGAAGCGTCCGAACTTCTCTGATTTAAACCTTTGATGAATGCTTCAGCTTCCCATTCATCCGGGACTGCCGGTAGCAACATCCTTTCTTTCTGGAACCGGGTGACGTACTCTCGTAATAACTCGGACTCTCCCTGTGCGATCCTGAATATGTCGGCCTTTCGGGCCTGCACCTTTCTGGCACCGGCATGAGCCTTGATAAAAGAATCTGCGAGCATCTTAAAGGAATCTATGGAATGCTCAGGTAATAGTGAATACCACGTTAAAGCTCCCCTCGTGAGAGTCTCACCAAATTTCTTCAACAACACAGACTCAATATCATGAGGAGCCAAATTATTTCCTTTCACTGCTGTTGTATAAGTGGTAATGTGCTCATGCGGATCTGAAGTTCTGTCATACTTCGGTACTTCGGGCATTTTGAAACGCTTCGGGATTAATTCCGGGGCCGCACTTCGCTTGTACGGTAAATGAATATACTTCTTCGAGTTCGGGCCCTTCAGTACTGGCGGTGCGCCAGGGATTTGATTCATGCGGGCATTTACTTCCTCCATGAACCCTAAAGGTTCCTTCTTGAACGAATCGTTATCGTTGTTGAGGACGGATCTACTCCCCCCGGCCCCATCGGAGCCAACTTCGTCTCTGGGAGTGTTGTTGTTGACTCTCCGCGTCGTTTGATTTGCGAAAACCTCGGGAGGAATTGGATTTCGCCTGTTCGCATTATTTGTAGCACCCGATAGCTCCTGCTTTAGTTCCATCATAACCTGATCCTGCCGCGTGAGATAGCCTAGAATGATTGCCTGTTGCTCTTGCATGACCCTCATTGCACTCGCTACATGCTCCTCATCAGCATCATCAGAAGTTCTCTCCCGGACCTATCGAGGGTTTAGCCCGTCATGCATCAGTGAAGCGTCGTTCTCCTCATTGACACACTCGAAATGAGGCTGCTCCCCTTGAATTTCAGGGTTGTGTGTGCCATTAATAATGTTGTCTGCCATTTCTTTTGTGAGTTTTGCTAAGACAAAAATAATCAAACTTGTTAGTAAAAAGGCTAGGATCAATTCAATTGTACGGCTGTCTAGGCCCCACGGTGGGCGCCAAGCTATTTATCCGAAAAACAGTACAGTTGAATTTGTTCGTGATTTCTAGACAAGTGAATTAATTTGATCCAAAATTAATGAAATAACTGATGAAATATAAAATACTTTGTCTTAGAACGTAGATGAAATAGTAGAGTTAATGATTCCGGGAACAAGGTTTCCGGGTACAACAATGATAAGATCAAAAACGAGAGAATAAAATTGTATTAAAATACTGTATAGAATGTAGTGTAAGTTAGCTAGAAAATTCGTCCCCTTACAATAATAACTGAGCTCTCTATTTATAGCTATGTCTACGGAAGGAAGTCCTAAAATCATGACCTTCTTTAATGTCAATTATGAGGGTCATTGATGAAGATGTAACGTTAGACATAAATACCAAATTTCTTGTAACGGGCCATCATCCTTAATGCTACAAAATATTTCGTATTAAATATTACCGGGCGCAAAATATTTAATATTCCTTTATGATCGTTGTTCCTTCCGGTGACAAGCAGAATAGCTATGTCCGGTGGCCATTTCCATCTTGTATTCCACGTGTCATGTCATATTTTTCCCAAAACAGTTTTACTCCAAAATTATCTGATTATTTCCATTGTTGAAAACGCTCATTACCTGCCAATTGCAACATCTTCGCCATAATTTTATCAAGAAATGGTAAGTATACTCTAATTTATTTCAAAATCATTTTCCCCCATAATCATCTAATTAGCTTTTGGGGATTTTGCTATTGACTCTTTTCATCCCCGCAACATGCAATTCATCGACGTGTTAGTGAGAAAGTAATTAAGATGATTTATATTTGATCTTTGTGAAATAACTAAAGGCTAGGTTTAGATTAAGTCACAAATATGTGCAGAATAATGAACAAATGAAACCTTTGTGGATGTTTCCCCCAGATTTGTATGCCATGCAATCTGTAATTTTTTAAGTTTATTTCTCACATCTTGTGTTATAACTTTATGGGTTTTGAATTTTTGAAAAATAGCTTATTATGTTCGTGATAAATTATATTTACATAGTGGATTTTAAAATACAACAATAGGGCATGGGTCAAAGGTACTGTGTTTTGCCAAACGTGTAAGCATAATTGTAGCTCCGCCTCTGCATGTGCATGTTTTAATATATAATGATGCTTCAATTCATCAAGCAATTTGAGATGGCATACTTATTGGAAGTTGGAATCTTGCATATCTTGGCTTTATATTTTTCTTATCAGTGTGTTTTTTAATCTTACATGACATATATTTTCTTAATTGTGCAGCTATGAAACCTTTATCTTTTTTTTTGGTTGGTAAAGTTAAAGAACATATCATCTAAACAAGTATGTGGGAAGTTATCAGATTGATTTCTATTGACCATTCAATTTTATGATGTATAACCTAGACAGAATTTGAGAAAAGTTGTCCTACAGAATCCATTTTTAATTTTAAAGAGTGACGTTTGCTAATATCGAATTCAATATACCTATAGCAATTTTATGTTTTACAGGAAAAAAGAAGGTAAAGAATGAGATGTTTAATCCATTTTATAGCAACTTTCGAGTAAGGAAAGAGCAGTAAAGGTCAATTAATCCAGGAAGCGCATGCCAAGCGTACAAGAGAACCATCAAGTCACAAATTTGGTGAGTGATTATTGTTAATCATATTTATAAATATGATGAACATGATATAACTTGCTTTAGATGTAGATGAATTGGTTTACAGAAAGTAATTACCTCCTCAAAACGACCCAAAAAATCTGGTGATGGCATATTTCCATCTACTATATGAACCTTTTATCCAGGGAAGAATTCTTTTCCAACTGGCACATCCAAGTATTTTAGTGTTTTATCTCTTGTATTTTTAGGGAGCTCTAAATTAGCTGCTTCATGAGCTTTCTAGTATGATTTCTCAGCAGTTATCTGCCCCACGTAGTTAGCAACATGAGCTTAATAAGCACTATTCTCTAAACAAGGCGGGTATATCCATATAAATTGTCACACTCTTTTTTCTGTTTGTTCAATTTTCAGACGAGGAGATATGGTAGAGGTGCAAGCGGGTGGTGGCAACATCACGGGAGGTGGAGGCCGCCATGAGGTCCTCCAATTTGCCTTACATGTGGTTCGAGGTCGATGGTTCTCACTTTTTGCCTCTTTCCTCATCATGGCTGGAGCAGGGGCTACCTACCTTTTCGGAACATATTCCAAGGAAATAAAAGGCTCTCTAGGATATGATCAGACCACGCTTAATCTCTTGGGATTCTTCAAGGATCTTGGAGCTAATGTTGGAGTTCTGTCCGGCCTGATAGCGGAGGTAACTCCAACATGGTTTGTGCTGCTAGTTGGTGCGGCCATGAATTTTACAGGTTACCTTATGATATGGCTTGCTGTTGTTGGCAAGACTTCCAAGCCAAAAGTTTGGAAAATGTGCATATACATATGCCTTGGAGCCAATTCTCAAAATTTTGCAAATACAGGAGCTCTTGTGACCTCTATTAGGAACTTCCCCGAGAGTAGAGGTAACATGATAGGCCTTTTAAAAGGATTTACAGGGCTAAGTGGAGCTATAATGACACAACTATACTTAGCTGTCTATGGAAATGATTCTCAATCACTTATACTCTTAATTGCCTGGCTTCCGGCTGCACTATCTGTAGTATTTGTCTATACTATTCGAGAAATGAAAGTCGTTAGGCAGCCAAATCAGCAAACGGTTTTCTTCTATTGCTTGATAATATCAATTGTGCTAGCAGTGTTTCTGATGGTCATGACACTGGTCGAGAAAGCTATAGCTTTTTCCCATGCTGCCTATGTTGGAACAGCCACTGTGGCATGTGCTTTACTTTTTCTCCCTCTTTTGGTATTCATTAGAGAAGAGTTGATTCTCTGGCCTCAAACGAAATTGCTTCTCGGTCCTCCCAAAATGGTTGCTGAGAATCCGCCAGCATCGGTGGAGAGCGAGCTGAAAGCAATCCCCGAACTACCTCAAATATCAGAAACCAAGAAAGAATTCAACTCGAAGAGCTCCTGGCTCACGGATATTTTCTTGAATAAACCAGCTAGAGGGGAAGATTATACAATCTTACAAGCACTCCTAAGTACTGATATGTTGATTCTGTTTCTGGCTACATTCTGCGGACTTGGATCAAGCCTAACCGCAGTTGATAACTTGGGTCAGATAGGAGAATCTTTAGGATATCCAACAACCACCATTAAGTCCTTTGTGTCACTTCTCAGCATATGGAATTTCTTTGGGAGAATATTTGCAGGATTTGTCTCTGAAAGCCTACTTGTCAGGTTCAAGTTTCCTAGGCCCCTTATGATGACATTAGTCCTCTTGCTCTCGTGCATCGGCCTCCTTTTCATCGCCTTCCCCTTCCCAGGTTCAGTGTACGTGGCATCTTTAATCATCGGTTTCTCATTTGGTGCACAGTTGCCATTACTTTTTACAATCATTTCTGAGCTTTTTGGCCTGAAGTACTATTCCACATTGTTCAACTGTGGGCAATTGGCTAGCCCTCTTGGATCATACATCCTGAATGTGAGAGTGACTGGACCTCTTTATGATAGAGAAGCATTGAGGGATCTTGAGAAAAAAGGCTTGACTAGAGCATCTGTCAAAGAGTTGACTTGTATGGGTAACCAATGTTATCGGTTGGCTTTCATAATCTTGGCTGGTGTCACATTCTTTGGTGCTCTAACTTCATTGATTTTGGTTGCAAGAACTCGACAATTTTACAAAGGGGATATATACAAGAAGTTTAGAGAGCAAGCAGAGGCAGCAGATACTGAAATGGCTTCACCAAACAGTACTAAGACACGGTGAGAAATCAAAGAAATTAGGAAAAAAGCATAATTAAGTCACAGAAAAACACAAATAGCACCCTAACATGAGGGACAAACAAAAACAATGTTGGCCTTATTTTGAGATTTTGTTAGTTCTCTTTTTTGTATATCATCATTGGACCACGGGCTTAAATGGAGCGACATGAATTATGAGGACTTACATGGCACAACTACATAGACTCAAGGATGCTAAAAAAAGGTTACCTAATTAAGTGAAAATTGGCATTAAGAATTGTGAATTTGTATGCAACTTGTTATTCTAATTTGGCGGTTAGAAGATCAGAAGTCTGGAATAGTCATGAATCATGATAGACCAGTTTTGCTTGTTTTTGGTAGCAATCAGGCCAAAAAATTGGTGACTTGAAGCCGGCAGAAAACTAGGTCACACCCTTGTTCAAGCTTGTTTCTGTTTTACCATATTTTGTGTTTTTGTTGGCCTTTTAGGAGAGGGCTCCTATTTAAATAAAAATATTATGAGAATAATAATAACAACAACAACAACCTACCCTTAGGGTAGGGGG
>AWOL01S0290394.1:0-11597 GCA_000715115.1 Nicotiana otophora
TTTATTTTAGCCATTTCAAGCCTAATTTAGTTACGGGCTTCCAAATAATTTTTCGGACACGCTTCTAAGTTCAAAATCAACATACGGAGCTATTAAAATCATCAAAACTCTATTCTGGGGTGGTTTACACATAAGTCGATACCCGGTCACTATTTTAACTTAAGCTTTAAACCTTGGAACTAAGTGTTCCAATTCATTCCAAAACCTCACCGGACCCGAACAAATTACCCCGGCGTGTCACATAACAATTGTAAAGCATAAATTAAGCAGTAAATGGGGGAATAGGATTATAATACTCAAAACGACCGGCCGGATCGTTACAGGTTATCTCCCCTTTAGTGGTCTCGCATGCCATGTTAAATGCATTTAAAACTCGAACTGTAGGCACTATTTGGTCTTGTATACCCAGCTGTTCCACGACCCTCGATCTGATGATATTGGCCGAGCTACCTGGATAAATTAACACACTCTTAACTCGAGATTTATTTATGAGTACAGATATTACCAGTGCATCATTATGTGGTTGTACGATGCCTTCAACGTCCTCGTCGTTGAATGATACGGTTCTTTCCGATACGTAATCTCGAGTCCGTTGTTCAGTTGTAATGGACACTTTAGTGCGCTTTAACTTCGGCCCTTGGGGGGCGTCAACTCCTCCAATGATCATGTTAATGACGTGTTGAGGTTCCTCTTGCTCGATCTGCTTGTTGGCGTCCCTATTCCTGAAGTGATTTTTGGCTCGATCACTTAGAAACTCTCGGAGGTGTCTGTTATTGAATAACCGGGCTACTTCTTCTCTCAGTTGTCTGCAGCCTTCGATCTGAGGCCGTGAGTGCCATAATATTTACACATTAGGTTGGGGTCCCTTTGGGCAGCATCGGATTGCAACGGTCGAGGCCACTTAGTATCTTTGATTCATCTGATGGCTGATACGATGCCAGCAACATCGGCGTTGGAGATGTACTTTGATAACCTTTGTGCTTTCTTGGACCCGATGGGTCTGTCAAAATCATTTTTGCTCGAGTCCCCGGTTATTATAACCTTGATCGCTTCTTCTTTCATTCCTTGCAGGGTTGCGTCCGGAACCATTACTCCTTCGATATCCATTGTATGGTTGATACCGATCTTTGTTTGATCTTGGTTCATGATCAACGACTCTTTTGGATCTGTCACTAGTCCTGACGGGATAAACGGATCCGGAAGGGGCCCCGAGTTGATCGTCTTCGAACCTGATTTTTGATTGGTACCTGTTATGGACGTCGGTCTAAGTTACCGCCTGGTATTCTATCAAATTTTGCTTCAACTGCTGTGAAGACAATGAGCTTTGGGGGTTGAGTCCTTGGGTAAATGCCTAAACGACCCAATCGTCCGCGACCAGGGGCATATCCATCCGTTCCATTTGAAACCTCGACATGAATTCCCTGAGCACCCCATTATCTCTTTGCTTCACCTTGAAAATGTCTGACTTCCTGCTCTCGAGCTTGATAGCCCCGACGTGCGCTTTTACAAAGGCATCTGTAAGCATAGCAAACGAGTCGATAAAACAAGGTCTCTCCGAACTTTTTCAGCAGAACAGATTCGATTTCATCATCTTCCAAGTCGTTCCCCTTGATGGCGCACGTGTAGGAAGTCACATGTTCGTTTGGACAAGTCGTTCCATTATACTTCGGAATTTCGGGCATAAGGAACTTCTTCGGGATCGACTTCGGAGCTGCGCTTAGAGGGAAAGGCTTTTGGATAAACTTCTTGGAATCCAGGCCTTCCAGTATCGGTGGTGCTCCTGGGATTTTATCTACCCTGGAGTTATAAGTCTCCATTTTTTTGTCGTTGGCTTCGATTTTTTTTTCTCCCGATTCCACTCGTTTTGTCAGTTCCTTGAGCATCTTTATTATATCGGGGTTGCTCCCGGGTTCAGCCTCACTCGGCCTTTCTGTGATTGGTTCATTTCTGCGAGTGTTTTCCCTGGACGTTTCGGGCTCAACTCTGGTTCTGCAACTAGGCTATCACTGCCTGTTGATCCTGTAACATTTTGAAGATCACCCGCAAGCTGATCCCATTGCCTTTCGTGTGTACTCCGGGCTATCGATAAGGCTCCCTCGCGAATGCCGTTTCGGGGTCGGTTGGCAAGTTTGCTTCGATAACCACATGTGAGTTAGCACAGATCGGGTCCGCGACTGAAACTCCTTTGGGGTCAACAGGTGGCGCCTCGTTGCTGGGCACCACATTGTTGTTCTCGTCGTGGTGGCCGGATTCAACATCAACGTTCTAATGGGCAGATTGAGAATTTGATATTTTTAATTTGACCTGAAATTAGGAGCTCAAAGAATAAGTGCAAAATAGAGTGTATTATGAAAATTTGTATCAAATTGCCACTATTATCCTTGGCCCCACGGTGGGCGCCAAACTGATTACCCTAAAAAACGGATAATAATTAAATTTATTTGTGGTTTTAAAGATACGCGGATTAAGTCAATACAAATGATAAATTGCGTTAGATTAAACAGATAAAGGACGTAATAAATTGTCAAACCAATTAAAAGGGAGTGATCCCGGACTCAGTAACAACTTTAATGAAATGTCTGTCTTCGATCCCGGGCTCACGATAATGAAAAAATGATGAACAAAAGTAAAAACTTTAAATAACAGAAAAAATAAGAGTATATTGTCTTGATATGCGTGTTACAATGATGCCTAATGAATAGTTAGATTGTCCTTAATATAGTAAGAGAATTTTATCCTAAGTAATTTCAAAAGAGGTAAAAATCTTCTGTTTTACTAATCACTTATTTTCTCTCGATACGTGCTGAGATTCACGTCGTAACATTCGGATGGACACAGATATCACAACCCTTTGTTTGTCGTGCTCGATTATCTGGTAATGCTTTCCAAAGTTTTAGGGTTCAAATCGGACCTGGGGACGTGACCCCGATTCTTCCAAGGGCAGGTGTATTGCCCGAACCCCGACTCGAGGGGTTCCTTGCCCCGATTCTGTTTCCTTACAATCACATCTCTTCTCCGTTTACTTCATCAGGAACTGAGGCGTCCAAAGGCGTCCAAAGGGCTCGATTTCACCCGTATACACGTAAACATTCTCACTTTGAGAGAGTGTGAATAGAGACATATGAAGCCAAATATACATCTTTCTACACAAAATGAAATAGCAATAAGATTATAAGTTTTGATTATTTCCACATATACATTATGATATAGGTTCGGGATAATGTGAAAATCTCTTCTAGTGAAGAATTTGCTCATCGATCTTCGCGACGAACTCTGTTGGGGTCAGAAACCATATCCATNAAAATGATGAACAAAAGTAAAAACTTTAAATAACAGAAAAAATAAGAGTATATTGCCTTGATATGCGTGTTACAATGATGCCTAATGAATAGTTAGATTGTCCTTAATATAGTAAGAGAATTTTATCCTAAGTAATTCCAAAAGAGGTAAAAATCTTCTGTTTTACTAATCACTTATTTTCTCTCGATACGTGCTGAGATTCACGTCGTAACATTCGGATGGACACAGATATCACAACCCTTTATTTGTCGTGCTCGATTATCTGGTAATGCTTTCCAAAGTTTTAGGGTTCAAATCGGACCTGGGGACGTGACCCCGATTCTTCCAAGGGCAGGTGTATTGCCCGAACCCCGACTCGAGGGGTTCCTTGCCCCGATTCTGTTTCCTTACAATCACATCTCTTCTCCTTTTACTTCATCAGGAACTGACGCGTCCAAAGGCGTCCAAAGGGCTCGATTTCACCCGTATACACGTAAACATTCTCACTTTGAGAGAGTGTGAATAGAGACATATGAAACCAAATATACATCTTTCTACACAAAATGAAATAGCAATAAGATTATAAGTTTTGATTATTTCCACATATACATTATGATATAGGTTCGGGATAATGTGAAAATCTCTTCTAGTGAAGAATTTGCTCATCGATCTTCGCGACGAACTCTGTTGGGGTCAGAAACCATATCCATCATCATTTTCTCAGGTGAATCTTCCCAATTTCCAAATGTTTTCAAGTCAACCTGCAGATAGATATTGAAAATACAGAAACTATTTTTATCATGCTGCTCATAACGTGATGAAACAGTGAATTAAAGTCCAAACTGTATGTCAATTACCTTTCGTCTTTGGTTAGTAAAAAGTTCCTCCCTCTTCTTGTACGATGATTGCACATCTCTTGCTCTTTTACCTCCCAATCCCCAAACCTCCACATCTACAATTGAAGCTTCGACAGGTAAAAACCCCTGCACAAAGACAGTAGGATGAGAGGGAAATTCAGAAGAGAAAAATTAGACACTTCTAAAGAACATTAGTTAGCATTCGAAATATTAGCAAAAAGGAATTCTGAGAGCTATTGCTAGTAAAGTGCATGTATATTAAAGAACTGCATGTTAAATGAAGAGTGCAGTTGTTGATTTGTGTCGCAGACTCCAAGCTAACTATCTAAATATGTTGTATTTGTACATATCAATCAATCAATCAACTACCAAACTGCAGCAACTTCATTTTTCGTTATGAAGAAATCCCTTGTGGACTTCTAACTGACTCCAGTTGGCGCACGCGTATAGCTCCGACCCTCTACCCTCTCCCAGCTTAAATACCGATTTTTGTCCGCGGCGGATTCAAATCCATGCCGTGTGCCTAACCTACACTATATGTGTTGCTTCCTTACAATTGAAACCAAAGCCCTGGGGCCAAGCACCACGGAGCAACTTCTTCTTTCTGGTCAAGTATTAAAGCATGGGACTTCCTTTTGATGGTGGACCGAGGATTTTAAAGGTCGTGGATGCTGGCCTGCCTTTATCGAAAAGTTGCTATCAATCATCACAAAGTATAAGTACACAACTATTTGAACACGAAATTAAGAGAATTGAAAGAAAATATCCCTATAGAAGCTCTAAGCCAAAATTTCTCAAGAAATACTAGAGGAAATAGAGGTGAAGATTATCTCTACTGAACAGCAGCACGGTGAAAGGAAAAGGCAAACAGCTACGAAGTGAAAACTTCGTATTCCTGTGTTGCTCAGTTGCTGCTTTTTTGGTTTGGAAAGATAAGGGTTTAAAGCTGATTTGTTTTCTCTCTTTGCCACAATAAAGACAAAAAACGAAAAAGGAAAAAGTAGGCGAGAATAAGTAAGACAACAGAATCCCAAGCTCTGAGAAAAGGTTACATTACCTGGGAATCCAACTATTGCACATCGCTAAACTCGCTCGTCACAGCAGGGCCCCAGACCAATGCACCCATTCAACAGTTTGTACAATGGGTGCTGCTAACTAATTATATACGTCTATAAAAAAGTTTCTATGTGAATATATACAAAGTTTGCGTCGGGGTCGATGGGTTCTCGAGCACCAAACATGTTGTACGCGCCTGCTTTGACTAACAGAGGCAGGAAAGGAGACTAACATTATGCAGAGACACATAACAATATACTATCCAGGTTCATCTATACCATGCGATTTCTAGCAACTCAAAGTGTTTTCACACCTCTGTCACATATATGCATCTAAATGACTCCACTAACTAACCTGGTCGGGAAAAAGAGGAGCATGTTGGTAAGTTTTGTCACAAGCATGATGACGAACTGTAACTCTAGCAAAATCTTCATCAATAAATATTCTTTCATTGCCAGAGGATCCTCCAAAAGCAAGTCCAACAGGCTTTGGATGAGCTTCATATTTAACGGTTGCATGCAAGTGGCTGTAAACAAAGTTTTTCTCCCTTCCTGCCAAAAAACAAATACTAGCTTTATTGCATATCATTAATAATGTTTCTTTTCATTAAGAAACTCTCCAAGCAGGTAAGACCAGAAATGCTACCTGAAGGTGTTAACACCTGAAAAACTGGACTAATGGAGTATAAATTGCCAGATGACCCGTAGAAAGTATCTTGATTTTCTAAACCCTGCTGAATGAGAGCACCAATAGTCCATCTCCTTGAATCGTTATTGACCTCATGAGCAGAGAGAAGAATTAGCAATGGACCATTATATCCTTCAACATTTGACCAAAATCTATTCAGACCTTTTCCATGAAGAGAAGACCTATAGGTTGAGGGAAAATGAAAATCAATTTAAAAAGTATATAATGTGATAGAAGTTCCGGAAATAGGACAGCAGATAAATAAACAATTCCCAGATCTTGACTAATAGTCGACCTAGGCCAGGTACAAACCGATAAAGTAGGTAGTCATCTACTTCCTCCGCAGTACTTGGAAAACATGCCTTTGACATCTCTTCACTCATAGTGCTCCTCAATGTAAGTGAGATAGCCCAAGCCCTTCCACAAGTAAGGAGATTGCCAATGCTCATTTCCCTTGCAGAAATATCATGCAAGAAAAGGTCCGCTTGCTCTAGTTTTTCCTGCTGTTAGTTCAACTTCAGAATTAGTAATTGCGTATTCTAATTTCTTTGTCACGGCTTAGTAAGCATCCATATGTAATATGGCATCAAGGGCGAAATTAACAATTGAAAATGTATAACAGTTTATTTACATCTCCCATCAAAAGACAACGACACAAACAGCCAGAAGATGAAATTTCCAACTTTTGTAACAAATTCTAGTTCTTCTACCAGTCTTTTTAAATCAAGGACATGGTCAAGAAGTGGAGGACGCAATAGTCTTGAAAGATGACAAATATCCAAAATAACTGCAGGTTCTCTGTTCTTTTCTAGCACCAAGAAAATGCCATGATGTACAAAACAAATGTCTATACTTTACTCTTTTTCAATAAAGGAGTCGTCAACGAAATCCATGACATATCTATATTCTTTACAAGGAAAAAAACTACAGGTTCTCCTCAAACGCAGCATGTGAGAAAACTGGATGAGGCATAACATGCATGGAAGTAATTTGTAGAACAAGGGAAAGCTTACAAAACGGAAACCACTTGCACTTGAAGTATGTTTTTCCAAGTAAAATACACATAAAAGCAAATATAGACCTCAAGACTGTGGTTCATGGATCACTTATTTTTCGCTCCCAGCCAATTCAATTTCTCCCCACAAGGTTTCAGAAGTATGCCGAGATTAGATATGACAATTGTAAGCATACTCAGAAGAAACATCGAACTGACAGAACTTCGAAATCTAACCATCACTTCAACAAAAGAAAGCATCAAGTGCACGACACCTTTGATAAAGGAACTTATTACTCTTGTATTTCAGAATATTGTGCAATGTAAATATTTAGTGACTGACTTCTAAGAAAGATTAGCTTATCAAAAACAACACATAAGGAGCAGAAACTCCTTGGTAAAAACATTGATGAATGGATATTCATAAGATTAATTTTCTTTCTTTGGGGGCAGGGGCGGATCTACCTAGGGGATTAGGGGTGGCACGGCACCCGGACGCTCGGGTAAAACTTTATGTACTGATATTTTACTCGAAAACATGTATATAGGAAAAGGGTGGCACCCGGAAGTCACGAAATGACTGTGGGTGCCACAGTTGAACCGCCAAATTCCCACACGCAGGGCTCGGGATCGAATCTCGTTCTGTTCTCAAGCTGGTGTATTTGTCCCTCGTGGTCCTAGTTTGCTCCTCTTCTTAATTCCTTCTATTTTTTTCAGTTTTGTATTTCCTCTCTCTTTACAACCTCATTATTACTATTATTATTATTATTATTATTATTATTATTATTATTATTATTTATTTACAATTATATATCTACTTCCTTTTTCTCATTCTAGATCTTCAAATTTTATTTGAATGTGATTTTAATTATTTTCTTTTTTTATCCATCTAATGTTATATTTTTCTTGATTCTCAAATTTTTTTAAGTGAAGGCATCAATAAATGTAATATTAATCTAGCTATATGTAGATTGAATAGGTATATTTGCGAACTTAAATTTTATTTTTATTTTATGTTTTTTAATCACATTCAATAGAATTTGAACTGAGAGAATTTATCGAATTGGATAAAACTTATTTTGTTTTGGAAATCACGTATATTTATTTATGCTTTAAAAATTTGATAAGCTGAATTAAGTTATTTCAAAATGGATCGGACTGAACCAAATCGAACTAATTCAAAACGGATTGAACCGATAGAATATACACACTACTTCAATCTCCTTCGCTAGTATCGATTTACATTAAAAATAGTGGCACCCATAGTCATCAAATTCTGGATCCGCCTCTGTTTGGGGGAATATATATATATATATATATATATATATATTCTTTTATTCCACAAGAATTTAATCTTGCTAAATCCTGTGGACATATTGAAACATGTCATGTACTCTACGTTGTTTCTTAACATTTTACCATTGTATCTTTATGATATTAAAGATCAACCAACACAAAATGGATTCGTGCAATTCAAAAATTGAAAAGGAAAGTACCTCATGGGCTGCTATGTAACAAATTCTCGCATGGATGAATTGTCCAAAGCAGTCCGCAAGGCTTGGTACTGTCTTCAAAGCCCACAGTACAATCTTTGCAGCAGGAAGTTGCATATCCAAGTCTAAAATGTTGTTCTCCCATAAATCCAATTTGCTATCAGCTTCGGTGCAAGAGTCTATAGCTGACAACACCAAATGTGTAACATCTGGAAGACCGGAATCTCCTAAATTACCAGAAGCCTTCAACTTCTTCGAATCCCACCACATAACCCAACACATCCAAAGAAGCATCTGCACATCAACAGGCGATAAAAATCCACTAATCTTACTATCATCCTCATCAGAAACAACCTGCAGTTTTTCCGGAAGACCTGCCTTGACACACGTCATCCCAAATAATCTTAACAAATTATTGAGTGAAGCTGAACTAACTGCCCGTCCAGAACATTTTGTATAGCCTTTTAGGAACTCAACCCAACTAACACCTCCTTTTTCAGACAAGAAAAACAAGTCAACTATTGAAGAACTCAAATGATTCAACAAAACTGGAATTTCCTTTGGCACTATCGATTCTTCACTTGTTGATCCCTCAAAGGAGAACCCAAAACATTTCTGTAACCAAAAAACACATTAATCAGAGTAGAGCACAAAACAAATGGGGAAAACAGAAAATTCAAGAAAGTTCCAACTTTTCTACAAACTCATTTCTGGGTGATGCAAAACAAAACAAAAAAGAGAGAGAGAGGCTCTCTCAAATGTAAAAATCATAGTACAATATCAACTACTACCATGCCTCCATCCAGGGGTGGATGTAGAGAGTAATATATGGGTTCATCCCAACCCAGTAGATTTGGCTCGGACCTTGTATATGTGTTAAAAAATTCACTAAATAAGTACAAATAACTTATTTTGTAGCCAGCAAATCAAATGAGTTGTTGTAGAATCCAAAACTCGAATCCATAAACTTAAATCATGAATCTCCTTCTGCCTAAATGAATTCTCGCTCCATTTAAGCTCATTGTAGTCGAACAATACACAAAAAAAAAAAAGATATAGTAAAACGCACTGTCCTCTATAATTTCTGCATGTATATAAATAAATCTACTACCAGAATAAAACACTCCTAAAAATCATACTCCCTCTGTCCCAATTTATGTGGCACCTTTTGAATTTCGAGAGTACAACTAGTTTTTCTTTGACTGTGATTTTTCATATGCCCTTTAAATATTTTGAATAGTTATTTATTGTAACTTATAGTACTTTTTACGTAATTTTCAAATATGTAAATTTTATTTCAGAAGATTTAAAGATTCTAGGTCTGAATTCCCGATCAAAATTAAGAAATTTGACTTTCCTAAACTGAACGGTGCCACATAAATTGGGACAGAGTAACTAGTGCAATAACAACTACAAGCAGGTTGGAATTCCCTCCATTCAAGCTCATCTCAATCTAATATTCTATAAAAGAAACTAAAATGCACTAGAAGTTCTCTATATTTCTATATCATTAAGAATCTACAAACGGGCTAAAAGACTCCTAAAGAAATATTGAATTGAAACAAAATAAAGTCTCCCAACTTTTTCTATAAACCTACTTGTGGGTGATTCAAAAAGAGGGTCTTTCAAATGTAAAATTTCATAGTACAGCTCCAAAAGAATAACTACTCCATTAAAGAACGAAATGGGAAATCCAGAAATTCCAAAAGAATTCCAACTTTTGCTAAAAACCCACTTATGGGTAAATACAAAAAGGTCACCAAAATGCAAATTGACCACAGATTTGCATAAAAGTTTAAGTTTTTGCGAGTAAAAAATAAAAAGAATTTACCTGAAGAGAGAGGAGGGAGATGGAGCGAGTTTGAGGATCAGAAAGAAGAGAGAAAGCTTTTTGTAGAGAAGGAAGAGCTCCAGTTGAAGCTGCCAAAGATTCTGCCTCTCTTTGCTCCGGCGACACTTGCTCCGCCGATGAAGATTGCCCCATTCCGATTGCCGTTTGCCGTTTGCCGTTTGCCGTTTGTCGGCGGTGGAAGTTAATACTAAGTAGTCCCAACGAATTGTACAGAAATGACACGTCGTACTCGTGAGATTATATACATTTCGATATATTGGCCTTTTAAGCTAGCGAAAAGCCATATTAAATTAATGGGGGAATATTATTCAAAAGTAATACAGTAACATCATCTAAAACTTTATGACTTGTTAGATTTTTTAAATAGATAAGAAGATCTTTAGATAGCTGAGGCTTGTTGCTACGTGTCGTGGACAAACTCAAAGGAAGGTTATACACGACAGACCAAAACTATATAAATAATTGTTACGTTTAAAAACAATAAAAATATTATCTGTAACAGTGTTTATACCAAATAAATATAACAGTAAGTTGTATTTGCACCCAATGATATCACTTAATTGTAATTAAGTTATAGATGTATTCAACGCAGATAGTTTCCAGCTACTTTCTTATTCTAGGACCGGAAGATCCTCTGCCTATTAGGATACCCTACTGGTAGTACGGACTTCAAAGCTTGACTAACAAACGAGAAAGTTTACTCCCCTTTTCTTTTCCAATTCCTTCATTTCGTTCTACTTAGATGGAGCAATCCGAACTTTCGACAGAATATAAAAGAGGACCACTCTCAAAGAATAGGGAGTGAATGACCCTTCTATCTAGATCGGTGATTCCGTTCGACCGAGCGACTTGTAGAAGACTCCCTACCTGTACCTAGCGGAGTTGGCACTGGTGATTTGTCAATTTGAATCTATTTTCTTTATGGTACCGAAAGACGGAAAGGGGAACCGACTCGTTCCTTTCATTTTGGCTCTGTAAGGCTACCCTATGGTATGGGATGTTATCTAAAGGGCGTTAAAGGGGATTCGAGAAAAGATGGAATAGGAAGACGTGTTTCCAGAACACCAAATTATTTTTGAGCAACGAAGTTATNCGACCCTTCTATCTAGATCGGTGATTCCGTTCGACCGAGCGACTTGTAGAAGACTCCCTACCTATACCTAGCGGAGTTGGCATTGGTGATTTGTCAATTTGAATCTATTTTCTTTATGGTACCGAAAGACGGAAAGGGGAACCGACTCATTCCTTTCATTTTGGCTCTGTAAGGCTACCCTATGGTATGGGATGTTATCTAAAGGGCGTTAAAAGGGAATCCAAGAAAAGATGGAATAGGAAGACGTGTTTCCAGAACACCAAATTATTTTTGAGCAACGAAGTTA
>AWOL01S0290524.1:0-11177 GCA_000715115.1 Nicotiana otophora
GGAGAAGGTCTATTGCAAACAATTTCCAAAAACTGCTAGAATACGGATATAAAGCTCATTACCGGTAACCGCCTCTGTATCAGCAGCTGTCCCAGCTCCGCAGCAATATATATTAGGAGCCATGTAATGAATTTTCTCACAGTTTTTATCTGCAACAATTGGCCCTTCAGTTGCCCGTGTGTCCGCTCCAAGGATAACACCATCCTGAACAAGAATCATGCTTCAAGAAGTTGATTAAAGGCTACGATTCCAGATTCTGCATGACTTGTGCATAATCGAACAGATAAAGTAACCCCAAAATGTCACATTTTCTAACAAGCATGTTATAATATGTCAATTAAGCACTATTTCCAAAGTCTGCTGATTCATCATGCAAGGGCTCATGGAAAATCAATAAGAGCACTACAGATAAAAGCCAATTGTTCATAAAAACAACAGAAGAGGGAAAGAAGAGAAAGATGTGAAGGAGCAGCAATCTTTGAGAAGTACTATTCATTGAAATGCAAATAACTCTTATTCAGTTTTTTTATCAGCATTACTATTTTAATTTTATTCTCTGGAAGACAACCTAGATGTGTTTATAGATAGTTAAACTAAACCGAGAAGTATAATCAGTTGAATGAAGTTAATACCACAAAGTAGAAACTACTGGGTCTCAATTCCAGACAATGACCTACATCATGATGCCCGTCTTTATTTTCTCAATAAGTATGATGTTCTTTTCTGGATCTTGAAAGACTACCTTCTGCTTTGTGACCTCATCAACAGCTTTTCCTCAAGCTTCCTGCTATTTACGTAGAAAAATATGCATAGTCCCTACCTAATTTCCTCTCTTGCTAGGCAACTGACCAAAACTCAAAAGTGCGGGATTTCATTATTTAAAAAAATCAACTATGGCGTTTGGTAATGTATGTAGATGAATTCTAATCCGACTGAAGAAAGCACAGACAGAACTAAGCTTCAGTTTTCTACACTAGCATCTTACAGTAAAAGGAAGGCAGAATACATAGTTTACCCCTGATGTTGAGACCAAATCCATGTACACACCTATCGAACACGGGCAACCCTTTACATACCCAATCTTTTCAAAGTGTGTCTAACACAAACCTAAGTTGCGCAGACTCTTCGTTTTTGGTGCCGCACTTGTCAAGACACGGGACGGGTGCAGGTGCGGGATACGTCCCGGATTCGGTCAACTAACTTCGGATACTAAAAACCAAGAATGCAAGGCGTCGTGTTCTGATTTCGGGCTTCTGGTAGACAGTAGCAGCGATGAAGAGTTGGTGGAAGGCATTGATGGCTTTCTTTTTCTCTTTATAGCTCTATTTTTTATAATTTTGAATTTTCTTAGCTGAATCCCCACACCCGTATCCATATCTGGATCTGCACTCCCGAATCTTAAAATTTAGATTTTTCCAAATCCGACACTCGGATCCGTGCCCGTATCGTATACCCGCACCCGAGTCCGAGCAACTAAGATACAAACCACCTTTTCCAGGTGGTGCGCACTTGTTTAACCAAAAAAAATGAGCGCATACAATTGGTAAATATTGGCCACAATCCTTATTAAGTGCCATGTGTCAAAATTTTATTGGTTTCCAATTTTTTCTTTTATTTTCCTTATTTTCTTTACTTTCTTCTTCCCTAACGCTAGCCCTCTTCCATCAAGACCACCGGCCACCGTCTATTAACGCAACCGTCCTCCTTCAAAAATACCATAATGTCATATTCCCTTCTTTCTTCAACTTTCAGATGCAAAAGTTTTAAATTCTTTTCTTTTTTGAAAGATCAGATTCTTGGTATTAATAAATAAGATCAAAGTCCATGCATAATTAATAGGCATGATTGGTGAGTGAGTAGGCTCCTCTATAACTACTATTCGGCCATTAAAATCAATCACCGACGAAGCTACTGAGGCCAAAATCCGACAGCGATGAATCCACCATTATCACCGGCAAGATTTGAAAGATCTTCGTCTTCTGTCTTATCACAACTCTAGATTTGGAAGATGAATTTTATCTTTTACTTATTTTTCTTTGTTTACCAGAAAGACGACTTTTTGAGAAGAAAACAGGACTATGTTCCAATTCTTGATCGAATGAACAGATCTGGAAAAAAAAAAGTCTTTTGAGTATTTCTGATTTTGGGTGAGATGAATTTCTTGGAATTATTGATGAGTTTTCATGGGGTCTAAAACTAACTATAATAGAGGTAAGCAAACAGAAGGAGCGGGTTGGCGGAGAGGAGGATTTGGAATTTGTCTTTGGGGAAGGAGGTGGAGAAGATGATCAAAAGTGGGGTTTGGAAGAAGAGGTGGGTGGGGGAGGGGATTCATTTATGTTTTTCTACTCTAAATTATTCTTTTTTTTTTTGGCCATTTGGGGTGCAAATTAGATATTGTTTTTCCTTGAGCTATGACACGTGTCATGCTTTAATTGGCCAGTGTGATACAATCTCCAAGAAGGAGTGGTCTGGTCAAAAGTGGTATGTCTCAGACACAATTGTGAGTGTGTAAAAGGTTACCCGTGGTCGTCATGGTTGTCACAAGAATAAGGCCTCAAGCCCAGGGGGCAAAATATGGATTCAGCCTAAAAAGAACACAGATTGCATACGACTTATGTGTATGGTTAGACTATTAAACGAAATACATTTTTTTGACCAAGAACTTACAAGGAAATCCATGCAGCATTAAATGACATTCTAATATGTTTTTTCCTCCTTTTTCACAGTAGTGTTGATGTCAAACTTCTGGTCGGATGAACTAAATTATTTAGCAACGCAAAAGAATGCAGATCATACAAGCAACCAGCTCAAGAGTCACCATATTGTACGCTCTAGTCAGTTGCTGATTATGTTGAACTATTACAGTATAATTAATATCAACAAATTGTATGATCTCTATGATGTCATATGATTCTATTGCTATTTTAACTAAAGCACAACACTATTTTGAGAAGAATTTCTTATGAATGTAGTCAAACGAAACTAAGGTAAGCTTGGACCACTATAATGTTAAAACATCTTTGCTCTTAATGGTTCTCATTTCACAACTTATGTGCTAGATTCCAAACATCTCTGAATTGCCAGATGAGGAGAACAAAATTCGCTCCCTCTTTTTTGCTCTGTAAATATAATAAATTCCTTTGCACTAAATTAGGTCTGAGCAGTGTTATATAAGCACACCACAATGCAAGAGGCATTGCCAGCATGCCTGATGCATGGCAGAGGTGAAACTATGCTGAGGAGTTATCTTTCTTGAGTGAGGCCTTCACCTGTATGGTTTTGGTCTGACGCTTTTACACCCTTATTACAAGGAGTGCCCATATTTGAGTGAGGCCTTCAAATTTTTACTTCATTTTTTACCTTAGCCAATTAATAAGAGGTGTTTCCATCATAAGATCATTTAAAATTCTCTCTGTTTATTTATGTATTTAAGGAAAAGCAAAGTGCGTGTCCTAATCTGCAAAAAGCAGCAGCCTTTCCCCTCATGCCGGATCCTCTCTCCCTTTTGACCACAACTTTCATCAATGTAGCTTCTCTCGCTTATTTTTTCTTTTTTCCATTTTTTTCTGAATCATTGATCATATTGATTTTTTTAGCACATTAAAAGAAATAAGTCCTATAAGGCGTTCGCTTCACAGCTTGAGGTATACATCTCACTTTTTAGCAAGAAAAATAGCTTCTCTATTTTTAATACACGTGGTAAGCTGTAGGAGGTTCAAGATCTTGCTACATCAGATTAACAGTGCATATCATACTTAGAAAGAGAAGACTTTGAAATGAAAACATTGAGTAGAGTGAGTGGAATTGGGATATGAATAAATCTATGTTTATTTTGTTGATATGAATAAGCTTTCCGGTCTTGAAGCTCGGGAGGAATATAGATAATAATGATCACTTAATAGATAATAATGGTCAGTTAGGGTANTGCATCCTAATCTGCAAAAAGCAGCAGCCTTTCCCCTCATGCCGGATCCTCTCTCCCTTTTGACCACAACTTTCATCAATGTAGCTTCTCTCACTTATTTTTTCTTTTTTCCATTTTTTTCTGAATCATTGATCATATTGATTTTTTTAGCACATTAAAAGAAATAAGTCCTATAAGGCGTTCGCTTCACAGCTTGAGGTATACATCTCACTTTTTAGCAAGAAAAATAGCTTCTCTATTTTTAATACACATGTGGTAAGCTGTAGGAGGTTCAAGATCTTGCTACATCAGATTAACAGAACATATCATACTTAGAAAGAGAAGACTTTGAACTGAAAACATTGAGTAGAGTGAGTGGAATTGGGATATGAATAAATCTATGTTTATTATGTTGATATGAATAAGCTTTCCGGTCTTGAAGCTCGGGAGGAATATAGATAATAATGATCACTTAATAGATAATAATGGTCAGTTATGGTAATGTATTCCATATTTTCAGAAGTTTACATGAAAATTGTGTGAGATCAAGAATCCTTTGTTTTTACTTACAACAACAACTAACCCTCAATCCCAAACAAGTTAGGTGGGTTGTATGAATCATCACTGATCATGTTATAATCCTTAGTTTTTACTTATAAAAAAAAATTAAAAAAGAATCCTTTGTTTTCCGAGAATCCCTAGTTTACCTTTAAAGGAAAATAATTTAGTGTTGGAATGAAATGAACCCAATAATGTAGAACAGATAGGAGATTCATATAGCCGACCCAACAAATTTTGGGGTGAGGCATGGTTGACTCATTGATCTGGACGAAAATCAGGAATATTATGTATCCTGTGCCCCTGCCCCTGGGGCTACAACCTTAATACTGAAAGCGTTGCTTGTAGTTTTTTTATTCTTTGCAGAAATATTCATCACATCAAACCATTAAATTTTGAATTTTTTTCCAAAGTAAGGACCTTTAACTTACGTAATCCAACAATAGACACATAAAACACAAACTAAAACTAACCCAAATCGAAATTTTTAGCAAAGTAAAAAGGAAAACGGACCTGAAAAATTAAGCCGACGATGGTAGTACCAGTCTTGAGAAAAGAAGGAGCACGGAGTCCTTTATTGATCAGCATCTCATTCCTTCTACATAGATCAAAACTAAACCCACCTTTTTGGGGAACATCCATTGTTGCCTTAGCCGTCATTTTACCTCCAAATAAAACCTACCCACAGAGCAAATGTTAAAGACAGGAATGCAGTATAATGGAACTGTGAATCGTTAAGAAACTTAAAACCCTTAAATTAAAGTTCTTAGTAGCGACTTACTTGCTGCAGATGATGAGCTGAAAAGGCAAAGTTCGGAATCGGAAAGAGAGATTGTGAAAATAGCCAAGGTTTGGAGAACAAGAAAAGGAAGATCGATTGTGAAAATAGCTGGTGAATCTGCTATGGACGGGTAACTCTTGGCTCCTTCGGTTAAGGCCCAAAATTTATTCAGTTGGGTTACCCAAATAGTCCACCGAATTTAGGCGAAAAATTCATAAACAGCCATTTTTACGCCCTGGTCAATCAAATTTAGCCACATAATCAAAAGTCAACCTTATTTAGCCACTAAATTAGTACGGAAAAGTATTATTGACTAAATTACCCCTACTCCATTTATAAATTTACACAATATGACCTCACACTCTGTTTTAGCAGAATCTTGCGGCATAATCTACATATTGAAGTAAGCTCTTAATTATTCTTCTGATTCTTCGAATTTTCTGGTTTGATCTCAATACTTTAATCTGTGCTAATCTCAAATTTTTTCAATGCGTTAATCTGTGCTTAATTGTATAATATATCTTCTTGTTTGTAATTCAGATCGTAACTAATAAAATCTGCATTGTTCTGATATTATTATAAATTATATATGAAAAACCTTTATTCTGTGCTTAATTGTATAATATATAAATGTAATTTAATTTAAAGTAATTTATATTATAGTACTGGAGGTATCTTTAATTCAAAACCATAAAAAATAACATAAAATGATGCAGAACAAAAAGCCAGTATAATATGCTAAACTTTTCTTTATTAATATCTAAAACTGAGAAACGTCCAGTTAATTATACTGGAAGTATCTGTGATTCAAATAAGAATAGCATATCTAAGTTTTTAAGGTTCCCCTAATGTATTGAATAAAATACTAGACTTTTATGATTATATATGTCAAAACTATAAAGTCTGCAGCATATAGTACTGGAGGTATCTTTAATTCAAAACCAGAAAAAATATTGTATAAAATGGTGTTACAGTGCTTGATTCAAAACCAGAACAAAACACAAGTATAATACGCTGGAGCTTTCTGAATTAATATGTAAAACTCATAAAATTCTAATGTATTATACTGGAAGTATCTTTCATTTAAACTACTACAAAAAAAATGAATAAAATGGCATAGAACAAAACACCAGTATAAAATACTGCACTTTTCTTAATTTAATATGTAAAACTCATAAAATTCTAATGTATTATACTGGAAGTATCTTTCATTTAAACTACTACAAAAAAAATGAATAAAATGGCATAGAACAAAACACCAGTATAAAATACTGCACTTTTCTTAATTTAATATGTAAAACTCAGAAAATTTCAGTAAATTATACTGGAAGTATCTGTGATTCAAACCAGAAGAAACGCATCTAAATTTTTAATGCTTCCCTAATATTGTGAATAACATGCTAAACTTTTATGATTACCTATGTGAAAGATACAAATTGTGCAGCATATAATACTAGAGGGATCTTTAATTCAAAACCAGAAAAGATAATACATCAAATGGTGCAAAAAAATAACCCCAGTATAATATGCTGAACTTGTCTTAATTAATATAAAAAACGCAGAATCTTCCAGCTTATTATACTGGAAGTATCTATGATTCAAATAATAGACTGAAGCTTTATGAATTCATATATAAAACTCATAAAATTCCTAATATCTAATTATTTGTGTACATTAAATGCAGGATGCATACAAATTTATTGAATATTGCTTTCGATGGCAAATGGACACCAGATTACAAGTATTAAGATCATAAAATAAAGCTTCTGCTTATAAATGATGGGACTTCATTTGACGAATTCGTGAATAAGATTTTTCAAGTTATGGAGTTCGACAGGAACAAGTTTAAAGCAACAGTATGGCTTAATATCAATCTAGGTACGGGCAAGGGAATACATATGACAAAAGATGAAGAACTTACTTCCTGTATGATGCTTTTAAGAAACGATCCATACTACAAAGGTTCCAAATTTGTTATTGGTATATCATAAATACTTTCTGAAAACTTTATTAGAGATCAACAATAAGAAGGTAATGCAATAATGGAGATTGACAATCAACAATTATTGAAGGGAACCACATATGTTCAAGAAGAGTAACTGATGCTGATTTCTGAAATACCAGAAGAGCAAGACATTCTGATTTATGAAATTACAATGAAAAATGAGAGTGTAATTCCTGTAGAAGATCAACACTTTAAAACACTAGACACAATTGAAGGGAGAAAAACGAAAGCAAAAGGAAAGGCAAAAGAATCCTCATCAATAATACTAAAGGAAAATGCATCATTGGATGATGTAAAATTGGGGTCTATTTTTCAAGACAAAAATGTTATGATTAGATATTTTTGCTTAGCAGCAATAAAGGAGCACTTTGAGTTCTATGTTAAAAGATCAAGTAATACAAGATACTCTTTGGTATGTACTGATGAAAAGTGTGGTTGGACTGTTCGAGGTTCAAGAATTAAGGAATCAACACTTTTTAAAATAGTTAAATTTCAGAGAACACATGAATGCTCGGTTGACATTAGAAAGTCACATCAAAGATAAGCAACTTCAAATGTGATTAGAGATTACATGATTGACAACTTAAGATACATAGCTACTGAAGTAAAACCTAAGTTTGTCATTTCAGAAATGAAAAGAGCACATGGAATAGATGTTGGTTATGGAAAAGCATGATGTGCTATTTAAAAGGGGATATCTTTATTAAGAGGAACAACATAAGAAAATTATGAGCAACTTCCATCATATTTGTATATGATCGAACAAAGAAATCCAGGATCATATACTAATATTAAGAGAGATGCAGAAAACAGGTAAATTTTTTGTGTTTGTGGCCACACATCTGCTAACAGGTTTGTTTATATGTTTTTTATGTATGGGGCGTCAATTTCTGGGTGGAAGTATTGTAGACCACTTATTGTTGTTGATGGAACATTTCTAAAAAATAAATATAGAGATGTTCTATTAGCGGCAGTTACAAAGGATGCAAATAACCAGATTTTCCCTATAACATTTGGGGTAGCGGATTCAGAGAATAATGAATCATATGAATGGTACTTCAGAGAATTAAGAAAAGTAATTGGTATTCGTAAAGATTTAATGTTTTTGTCAGATTGACACAAGGACATTGCAAACGGAATTGCAAAAGTTTTCCCTGAGTGCTACCATGGTATTTGCATATATCATTTAGAGAAGAATCTAAAGCAAAGAAGAGTGAGAAACATTGTAATAAACCTGTTTTAAAGTGCTACAAGAGTATACATTCAATCAGAATTTGATGACTTTATGTCCCAAATAGCTGCTGTTGATAAGAAAATATTTGACTATTTAATGGAGGAACCACCAGGAAGATGGGCTCGTTCACATTGTCTAAGACGATAATATGATATGCTAACAACAAATATTGTTTAGTCAATGAATAATGTTTTGAGACGTGCAAGAGAATTGCCACTTTTAACAATGATGGATTTCATACAAGAAAAAATACAAATCTAGTTCTATGAAAGAAGGACAGCAGCAGAAGAAATATTTCGTAAATTATCAAACTGGGCAGAAGCAATATTGGAAGATAAAATTAAACCAGCTTTTACATTTAGAGTATTGACCATTGATCGAATCAAATTCAAAGTCAAAGAAGGGGGTATGGAATTTATTATTGATCTAGACAAAAGAACATGTGATTGTTCTGAATTTCAGCTAGATGAGATACCTTGTGAACATGTAATTGATGTAATTGACAGTATATATCAAAAGAAATCGGCTTTCTGATCCGCCTATTATATAAGGGACTTTTGGTTAAAAACATATGAAGGGCAAGTAAATTCTATAGGTGATTCAATAACACGGGTTATGCCAGATACTAGATGTGGTCGTTGTAAAAGATATGGGCATAACAGAACAAATTACCCAAATTCAGCAGTAGTTCATCCTTATGCAAGAAAATATAGGAAAAAGAATGATTGATTATATAGAATAAGGTTGCATATGCTCATTCAAAAAATTAATTGTAATCCAGAATAATTTGCTCGGGATTCTTTTTTCTCAAAATATTATTAGTGTCTATTTTTTTGTTTTTTGATTTGAAGTCAAAATGACTGTAATCTTTGTTTCTTCCATAACAATATACTTTCCTGCTTATAATATACTAATGTAGTATATTAAAAGATCGAGTATATTATGCATGAAAGTTTATGAGTTTTACATATCAATTCAGAAAGCTCCAGCATATTATACTGGTATTTTATTTTTTGTTTTGTAATATTTTATGCAGCATTTTTCTCTGATTTTGAAGCAAAACTTACTAGCTTACAAATGAACATACATCATCAAATACATTATATAAGGGAAGTGATTATGAAAAGAATAAAAGAAGTTTTGTATACATCCAGGATAAAATACTGGATAATATGATTTCAAATGATAGATCTCCAGCCAAATATACAGGAACCAAAAAGTTTGTAATTTTTAATTCCAGCCAATTGTTATGGATACAACTTCTGCATAGTTTTACCATTCTCCATTATAATATACTAGCTTATAGCGCTTCATAAGTAGCGTTTCCCGCATAATATACAGGAACCAAACAAACACAAGATACTCTAGCTAATTTTACTAGAATAGCATAAACAAAAATTATGAAATCCAACTTATTATCTATAAAAATACACCATAGAAAATATAAACTCCAATCCGTTAATCTTTATTTTAATTAATAAATCGCTTCAAATCCAGCAAAAAAATAAAAAAACTGGATTGTACACATCCAGGATAAAATACTGGAGCAAATACTTTCAGGTGATATATCTTCAGAATAATATACAGGAAGAAAAATTTTAAAGTCTTTAAGTCCAGCAAATTATTTTGGATATAACTTCTCCATTGTTTTAAGCTTCTCCATTATAATATACTGGTTTATAGCGCTTCATAAGTAGCATTTCCAATATAATACACAAAAAGCAAAAAAATAAAAATTCCAGCTAATTATACTAGAATAACATCAACAAAAATTATGAAATCTAACTTATTATACATAAAAACATACCATAAAAAATATAAACTCCAATCCATATATCTTTATTTCAATCGATAAATCGCTCAGATCTAGCAAAATAAAAACTAAATTGTACACATCCAGGATAAACTACTGGAGAATATGATAGACCTCCCGCATAATATACATGAAGCAAATACTGGAGAAAATACTTTCAGGTGATATGTTGTCACGACCCGAAATTTTCCACCGACGGGACCGTGATGGCGCCTAACATTTCACTTGCCAGGCAAGCCAACGTTAGAGAATTATTAAACCAATTCCTTATTTTTATTCATTAAGTAACAATAATTAACCAAAATAAAATATAATAAGTGCGGAATATCATAAAAACTGTATTAATTACTACTACCCGGATCTGGAGTCACAATTCACGAGCATTCTAGAATTTACTACAAGTAATAGTCTGAAAGAAATACAATTGTCTGAATAAAAGAAACAGTATAACATAAATGATAGACGGGGATTTGAAGATCTGTGGACGCCGACAGATCTACCTTGAGTCTCCGGACAGCAGACCAATAGCAAAATCTCGATCAACCAGAGCCGGTATCCAAATCTGCACAGAAAGTGCAGAGTGCAGCATCAGTACAACCGATCCCAAGTACTGGTAAGTGTCGAGCCTAACCCCGATGAAGTAGTGACGCGGATAAGGCAAGGCACCTACAATCAACCTGTACAATTTAACAATGTATACGCAAATAACAGGAATGAAGAACTAAGCAGGAAATGTCGGGAGGGGAAAACATACTGAGGGGAAAACCAGATAAAGAACTACAACAGAATGATCACCGGAGCAGTCAATATACCATGAATCAACAAGAATAGTGAATACAGTAAGGAAAAATGCACGGCATCACCCATCGTGCTTTTACT
>AWOL01S0290797.1:0-26111 GCA_000715115.1 Nicotiana otophora
ATTATATAAGAATATGAGGCTCATTACTCAATCTAGTGACAAACTATTTAGAATGATGAAAAGTCGTTAGCTTCCTGAACACTATTATGGATGTTACTTCCAATACAATTATCTTTAGAGTGAATCGAGTGGGTATCAGGATTTCCAGCCATGACATAATAATATTATTTTTAACAATTTCCAGCCATAACAAACTATATATATATATCCTCAACGTAACCTACAAAAAAGGATAATGATTCCCTATGCCATGTCAATTACTATCTTGTAGATTCTCACTCAAACAACTCAACCAACACATGATTAACCTTAAGTACAATGATTTACTTACCTTAGGTAGTAGATAAAACTTGAAATCCCTAGCTGATGTAGCTCACAACAACTCTTAATCACACCACAACACTATAAGAGTTGTATTCTCTTCTTGAATCAACTTTTGGTGTTCAAGTTGGTATGTAAACACTTGTATTTTGCCTTGAAACTCTAATATATATGAAATAGAGACTGATTCTTACCTTAATCAACAAAAACACTAAATTTGAGGTTACTTCACTTTAAAGAATCCTCCAAAATAGCCACAAGATGAAGAACTATGATCTAGCAAGCACCACGAGATATCTAGTGCTAGATTCATATTTTTATCTTTTGTTTTTGCTGTAGAATCATGGAGACTGCTTTAAGAGTGTTTTGGGAGAGTATAGGGTCTGTTTGGGGTTGAAAAAAGAACCCAAAATGAGCCTTGCCCCGATCTTTAAAGGCTGGAGAATCATCCACCGCCTAAGTGGGTCCCATAGGGGTTGCTTGAGGAGTCTCGCAAAAAGTGAATATCTCTCTATTCCGATGTCGTATTGATGAAACATTTAATGCATTGGAACTAACTCATAGATATTCAATTTGATAGGTGGATCACCTCGTAATTATTATTATATTGAGAGAAAAGCTCTGCTACATTTGACGTAATTTTCAGCACATTTATGAAGGTAACTTGTGATGACCTTTGCAAACTTTGTTCCACAACTCGCTTGACTTCAAAATATAACATACGACTATCATACGAGTAAAATAACTCATAACATAACCTCCTTATCATGTTAAGCACCCTAGTCTCACCCCAACAGTACATGTTATAATATTTCCAACTTGTCGACTTTCGACGAAACTTATTTTCTTCAATTCGTTTTGCTTCTAAGCCTTCCAACCCTCTTGGTACTTGTTATTAATGATCTTAAATATTTATAACCTCCAAGGTAACATGATTAACTTACTTTATGTACTTTCCAAGATGATCTCATTTCCGAGCTTACATCAATTAACCTACGACGTACTCTTACATACGAAAATATGGGGTGTAATAACGTGTCACCTCACTATCAACATCAATACGGCCCTATGGCCCAAGATTACTCATTAATCTCCTCGAGTCTCAATATGCCAACATCTCATAGTACCAATATCAAAATATCGCTAGGAGTATAACAACATACAACAACTCAGCTGAAACCCGTGTCACACAAATAGTAACATCAATAAGATGTGAGATAACATATAAAGAGTGAATAAAGACAGATATATAATATGCAGATATAATATCATGATTAAAAATATGACTATAGTTAAAGCAAACATCTCAACATAGCAAGAATAGACCTATTATGTGTCAAACAGATAAGCATATAGCCTAGATATGATTTCTAGCTGAAAATAGCTCACATAGTTATTCAAGTGGAGAAATACGGTATCAAAGAAGCATGATAATAAAACAATCTACCTGGATCATGAATAACCACGGTGCACACCTATGCACTCGTCATCTCGCATATACGTCACCCCCAATTCATAACAAATATCATAGCCAATGGGAAAATTATCCCTCAAACCAAGCTTAGGCAAGATACTTACCTCATCCGGGCTAGTTTTCAACATAGTATCGTGTCAAAACCTTGATCTAGCCCTCCAATCCTGCAAATCCAAGCAAAACTTCATCCGAGGAAGTCAACAATGCTATAGGAAGCAATCACAATCCATAAAGCTTCGATCTTTGAAGAAATTTCCAAAAGTCAACAAAAGTCATCCCAGGAACACGTGCCCGAAATCCGAACACAATACCTAAATCCAAAAACCCATAACCTGCCAAGTCCAAATATGTAATTAGTTTCAAACATCAAGTCTAATTTGGTACTCAAATCTCCAAAATACACTCTCTTAAAGTGTAGACAGAAATTTCAAATTCCTTTCAAAATTCTAAGTTTTAGGTGTAGAAATCCATAGGTAATCAATAAATAAAATCAAATCCAAGTGGAAATCACTTACCTCCCAAGTAGTGGTGAAATTGCTCTTCAAAATCTCCTTTTGTCAAAGTCTAGAGCTCAAAATATGAAATAATGGGCAAACTCCCGTAATTGGATAACTTAGATCACTGCTAGATAATACTTTTTGCGATCGTGGCCAAAATCAATGCACCAATAACTGTTGCCTCAGAACCTCCTACGCGAATGTGGCGTGGACCATGCGAATGCGAAGGCCAATTGTCCTCTACACTCCTCAAACATGAGTGATGTAAGTGAACACAGAAGACTATTGCCCGACCTCCTCCCATCACTTCGTGAACTCAAAGGCATGTACGTGAATGCGTAGAACCAAGGCCCCAACTTCCAAACTCATTATGCAAACGCAACACTAGGACCGAAAATGTGATGAACATCTTCCTTCCTGCCAAATCCTTCTCCGTGATCATGAAGCACTACAACACACTAGCAACACAGAAGTTCCAAACTCCACAAATATGATTTGAAACCAACCAGAACTAAACTCGAGTCCCTTGGGACCCCGTCTAATCATAACAACAAGTCTAAATACATTATCCAAATGTAACCAAAGGCTCTAAATACCACAAATAACATCAAAACCAATAATCGCATATCAAAATCATGCTCTTAACTTCACGAACATCTAACTTGCAACTAAGCTTCCAACTCAAGGCTAACCCATCCAGATTCAAACCAAAGTTTGTTCATAGGTTCCATTTGACTAAACGAACCTATTGCAAGTTCTGGAACAACAATCTGAACCTGATATCATCAAATTCAACTCCCAGTCAAACTTGTGAACTCTCCAATTCTTCAGATTGCCAACTTTCGACAATAGAACCAAAATCGTCTAGGAATACCCAAATTCAAATCCAAACATACGCCCAAGTCTAGAATCACCATACGAATATATTAGAATCATCAAATCACCAATCTGAAGTCATTTACTCAAAAGTCAAATCTTGGTTAACTCTTCCAACTTAAAGCTTCCAAATTAAGAATTACTCTTCTAAATCAACTCCGAGCCTCTCAAAAGTCAAAAATAACTATACATGCAAGTTATATTGCTTAATATGAAGCTACTAAAAGTCTAAAACCCTGGAACAAAATGCCAAAGCTCAAACGACCGGTCGAGTCATTACATTCTCCCCAATTAAAAAATACATTCGTCCTCGAACATGCCAAGAGTCGTTCCAAAAGCTGCCAATTTGCTGTACGGATCATCATAAATATGCCTATGGGTGTTCACATCAGCTCAATCCGTACGATCCCATTAACACAATCCTAACTGAAAATTCTCCCTCCAACCTCAGCTTCCAAATATTTAGAACCAAATTCCATCTTCCGAAAATCCCTCTAAGATCCGACTCTTATATATATATACATTGTATCAACCTCAACAAGCTGTAGCAATCCATAAGTATACCCCCAAGATGCAACTACACAATGTACCACATCGCTCATACGCCTATAGCAATATCTTCTGACCACAAAAGTTGCTCATTACCAAATTCTGTACCGTTAATATGACACATAAAACCTTGTTCCAAACCTCGCAATACTCCAAATGATGAAACATGTACAAACTCATAACCACCCATCAAATCAATGAGTCATGGAGTTCTGTCACTCGACACGAACCATTGCCAAATTTTGAGCTAATTAGTGGTATTCTTCTTCCAAACATACATTATACAAATTTGATCGTACTAATTTCAAGTTCAATAACCTTATCTCACCCAGTACAAGTTTCTCGACCTACATGCCACATCAAATACCATCAATAACATCATATGATGCAATACATGCGCAAACAAGCAACCGCTCGAATATGATCAATAATGGAAAGGCAACAAAAAAGGGAACTTATCTAGCAAGCTTAACATATACAATAATAAGAGCATAATGCTATGAATCCATCCCTCAAGGGAGAAACAAAACACACAAAACAAGAACAAGGAATCATATCCAACATAACACTGTTACGACATGTAACTCGATCCACACATAATATCGTTGTGGTGTGCAACCCGATCCACATATATCAATACACATGGGAATAACCACCGAGCTATAATGCTCATGCGCACTTAACATATGTGTAACAACATAAAATGTGTTACGTGCATAAATATAATAATGGGGATACGGATATCATAATGCACTATGAAAAAAGCCAAGCACAACTAAGGTGCAATAAGCAAATCAACATCTCAAGTGCCATCTCGCTTAAATATCGCCACAAGGCCTAAACAAGACCACAACATACGTGTGAATTATCAAGTCGCCTCACAACCCATCACAACACAAAGAGGTAACACATGATACAATTCAAGGCATGGATAACATACATTCCTGTCACAACCCCAAAATTTCACCTTGAGGATCGTGATGATACCTACTTCCTAGAACTAGGTAAGCCTATGACATAGCAAGACCAACAAAACCAAACACCAACTTAAATATTAATGAAAGCTGAAAAGTGCCATAACATAACTGAAAGTGAAATACAATAGTCACACAAATTCCAAAACCCGGTAATATTGAGTCATAAGCTTTACAGAGAGTACACTAGAAATCTTGAAATACAATACTCTTTAGAAATACAATAAATAATAGCAAGGAATAATAGAAGGTGACTCTGAGTCTTGTGAGAATAACAACAGGAATACCTTGAAGTCTCCACAACTTAACTCAAAACTCTAGCGACCAGCACGATCCGAGGTACCTGGATCTGCACAAAAATGAGCAGATGCATAGTATGAGTACACCACAATCGATACCCAATAAGTATTAAGAATAACCTTGGTGGAGTAGTGACGAGTTTCAAGTCAAGACACTCACTAATCACATAACCTGTGCAAAATATCAAAAATCAGAAACATGAAGAATAATAGAAGGCAATAACTGAAATCTCATCAGAATAATCGATAACCATTTAGAAAAGTCATCAAATAGAATCACATACATATGGCACTTCGTGCCCACATTATCAATCACCCTTCCACGACAAAGAACTCGTGCCACAATATAAGTTACACTCACACAACAAAGACCTCATGCCACAATATAAGTCACACTCGCACGACAAAGACCTCGTGCCACAATATAAGTCACACTCACACGGCAAAGACCGTGTGCCTCAACATATACCACAACCACATGACAAATATCTCATGCCACCACGTATAACGTACCCGTGTCAGTTACCAATAACATGTTCAAAAGGAATTTATCAAGAGTCAAATAAATTAATACATCATAATAACTTGCTTTTTACTTCAATATGTTATGTTACCAACAAATCAACAGAATTTGAGACAGCAACTCCACGTAAATAAATCCATCTTGGCGACCAAATCATCAAGTAATAACAAAGATACATATTAGCACATTAGGAACAATGCAACAAATTACGTAAAATGCATGACACACACAACGAATTCATAAGCACAAACAAGAATATCCCTTTTTCATCACCACACAAACATCATCAATAAAACGCCCCCAAGTTATCACATATCATCTCCACATAGTCACCCTTATCTCACCGCGTACGTAACAATAAAGTAATTGCCTGAATTATCTCGTCATACGCGCATTATCAATCATCCCACCTTGTCTTGCCACATGCGTAAACTCGATATATGTAGCCCTCCTTGTTTTGCCGCATGTGAAATATCAATAATAACAATAGCATGGCATAAACCTCGTGCAAAAGCCCGAACAATCCACCCAACAAGTCCACATGTGCGATAATCATAACAACACAACATGCCAATAATTGTCATCAAGACATAAACTCACAATCTGCCAACGCAGAGCATAAGAAAAAACCAATAAAGGGAATGCGGATGGGTGTTCAACATATAAGCATAAATTCAGCTAACTCAATTTAGCAACAATCTCACAAACGTTCAACTTGGCAAATTTAGGAATTTCAAATCCTAAAAACATGATCTCTAGCATGGAATTTGTACTCAAGTAATCATCCAAAGAAGAAACACATAGTGTAGAGATCTCACAATCAAAATAAGGCAATAAGAGCAACCTCAGGTCAAATTCAGTCAAAATCACACATACGACCGTGTACACACTTGTTACCTTGTGCACACGTTGTTTCACACATATCACAAATAAGTAAATAAGCTAAATCCCAAGGGGTAATTTCTCCCACACAAGGTGCGGTAAGATACTTACCTTAAAAGCCCTCAATCAATACTCTATAAATGTTTTCCTTCAAAATTCACCTCCATTCGGCGCAAATCTAACCAAAATTAACTTAATAATATCAAACAATGCAAGAGAAATCAATTTAGGATAATAAAGTTAAGATCTTTTTACAATTTCCCGAAACTTCACAAAAGTTATCCTCGGGCTCGTCCAGTCAAAACCCGAGTCGAAGGGTAGATCTCGACTATTTCCATAACCCCAGGTGTCCATATATGTGTTTGGTTTTCAAATTCAAGTCTAATTCGACTCTCAAATCTCAATTTGTTTTCAAAACATAGTAAACTATTTCCCAAATTTTCTCTTCAAATCTCATGATTTAGTTATTAAAATCCATAAACCATCATGTTATATAATCAAATTTGATTCAAAATCACTTACCCAATAGTTTAGTATGAAAAGCTCCTCCTAAAATCCTCTCCAACGGAGTCTAGGTCTAACAAATGTGATAAAATGAGACTAAGTCTGAAATCCAACCTTTTGTTCAAGGATGCCTACTGAACCCAGGGATGTCGCAAATACGATCCCAGATATCACATTTGTGAAGTCTTCCCCCTCCGTAAAACAATCAGTTGATCGCAAATGCGGTTGTCCCTGCCCAAGTGCCAAATTGCAAATGCGATCCAAAGTTCGCAAAAGCTAAAACTGAAGCCCCCCAGCCCACCTCGCAAATGCAATGCCCACATCGCAAATGTAAACAGGGGCTCGCATTTGCGAGACCTGCAGTATCAACCCAAAATCAACAAAATCCAAAACATCCTGAAATGCATCTGAAACTCACCCGAGTCCCCGAGGCTCCACACCAAACATCCACACAAGTCTAGAAATATTATACGAACTCGCTTGCGAGCTTAAAGCACCAAAATAACATCTGGAACCACTGATAGGACAACAAAACACATGTAAATGACAATGAAACTCAAGAATCGCTAATAAATCACACCCAACCATTAGATTCCTACCAAACCAACTTGGAATGACACCAAATGTTACACACAAGTCAAAAATAACAAAACGGACATTCAAAGTCTTGATACCAAAATTCGTACCCGATAGCCATAATGCCAAACCATGGTTAAACATAGGGAATTTCTAGACTTCCAAAAATTGCCAACCTTCGTCAATTCCGGATATACGCCTAAGTCCATAATCACCATACCAACCTATCGAAATCATCAAAACACCATTCCGGTTTCGTTTTTACAAAATTCAAACCTCTGTCAATATTGTCAACTTAAGCTTCCAAGCTAAGAATCAAATGCTCCGAATAAATTCAAAACCTCCCCGAAATCGAGCAAACCATCCCCGCAGGTCACATAACTAAAAAAACACACACGGGAAGATTCTAAAGGGAAAATGGAGCTCAAATACACAAAATGACCGGTCAGGTCGTTACATTGTTTCCCCTCTTAAACAGATGTTCGTCCTCGGACGTGCCAAGGGTCACTTCAGAGCAATCAAATCACTATATAAACTCTCCATACACATACCTATAGGTGATCCCACATCACCTCTATCTCTATAAGCCCATCAACACCACCTCAATTGAAGATTATTCCTTCCACTCTTATTGATAAGCCTTAGAAACAAATTTCAACATCCAAGCCTCCTACTAAGACTCGATTCTCACATACACACATTGTATCGACCCCAACCAGCTGCAATAGATCACAATACTCTCACAAGGTATAATCACATGACGTAACTCATTACTCATATGCCCATAGCAACACCTCCGACCACAATAGCTACCCATTACCAAACTTGGTACCGGTAAATAACCTCATATCAACTAGAACCTTGTTCCAAGACTTCACAACACTTCTAATGACATAATAAATATGTGAAAACTCATAACCACTCACCCAACCAACAAGTCGTGAAGTCCTCTAGCTCGACAAGAACCAACAGCAAGCTTAAAGCTGATCAATAACATTCTTATCCCGACATACCTTATCCATGTCCGATCGCACAAATTCTAAGTCCAATAACCCCATCTCATCCAATACAAGCTATTCGGCCAACAAGCTATACCACGCTCTCACATACGTCACAATTTGTACCCAACAAGCATAACTCAAATATAATTGAAGATGGAAAGAGAAACACATGAGAATGCTCTCCAACAAGTCCAATAGGTAAAACTCCCCATCAGTACCATACAATGAATCCATCCCCAAAGGAGAAGCAAAATACATGAAATAATCACAAGGAATCTCATCCTAACATAAACCCACCGCGACACGTAGCCTGATCCAAACATACCGATCCACGTGAACCCATGAGGATCACATCCACAACTCGGAATCACAAGTAGGATAGACATTCCATCAACCAAAAACCTTTCACTAACTCAATCCCGTAGAACAACCACAACACGCAACGGACTTCCCATGGCTCTAGAGCACCACAATCACAAGTCATGGACAAACCATCCAAATATCACGTCAAAACCCCATATTAAGTATTAGAAAGTCCACCCTAGTCTCATATCCTCCAATAGTGACCAAACGAGAATAATAGACACGGTCTACTACAATATAATCCCTAACGGGTGTAGACACATAAATAGGGGTACTCAGGAACTACAATGCATATCCAAACATGAAGCACAATAGGAGGACACATATAAATAAGTAGGACCCAGATCAAATAAAAATGATGCATCTCTATGACAAACTAGGAAAATACTTGAAATGACATTATGTGGTGCGGCGTCCTCAGTCCTACCAGGGAAAGCATAACAACGAGCCTGGCCTCCCCCTCTAGGACACCTTCTACCCGCCAGTCCCCCACCTCTATCTGGTTGTGCATGTGGAGTAACATCTGGTGTGGAAACTATCTACTGAGTACTCTGTTGGGGTACACCCGTCCGGAGCCTAGGACAATCTCTCACCATGTGCATAATCCCCACACTCAAAGAAACCTTTCTATTGATGTGGTAGTGGGAGCTACCCGAAACGAGTGCTCTTGGACCTATGGATAATTGGAGCACAACGTGAAACTTGAAGTGTAGCCTGAACTGTCTGACCAACAAAACTTCTACCATGATGCCCCCTGGTGTTGGGCATATTCTTATATGTTTTAATGTTACTTTACCCATGTTTTAACCTTTGTTTGGTACTATGTGATCTTTAAAATACCCAACATCCGTTAATTATTGGTTTAATGACTAATTAAGTTGTATGTGATGATTTAAGATATTTGGAGTGTAACAATTTGAAGAAAAGATGCTCCAGCTATTGGAGAAGAGGGTGGATGCGTCGCATCCAACCTTGAAAAAAGGCTAGTTGGTTCACCCTTAGCAGTGAAGTCGGGAGAAGGAATCCACCCTAGCATCCGCACCTAGGCACAGTAAGTCTGAGGGAACAGAGGGTAGACGCGAAAGCATCCACCCTAGGATCAATCCCTGAAGCTGATTCAGAAAAAGGAAAAGGGAAACATTGGCCTACGACTTTTGTATGCAATATATAAGTAAAAAATGCCTCTTTTAGGGCATAAACCACACTTTTTGAAAGGGATTCAACCATGGGAGAGCAAGGAGACACCATGGTGGCCGGATTTCATCTTCTTCCACCAACTTATAAATTTTTATGTTTCTTTATATGATTTGTTGTTTGGCTACCATATCTATGTGGAGCTAAACTTCACATTCTAGGGTTGTGGTTCTTTCATGACTATTGTTATTCATATATTGATTTTTCTTTCTTGATTTATCATATTGGTTTATTTATTCAATCTCACACTTAATTATTTGATTTCTTGATCACCAATTGAATACTATCTATGATTCTAGAATTGAATTCGAAAGTGGGAATTATAGATTGCACATAGGATTGAGTAGAGCAAGTTCTTATACTTGGGCATCAGGGAACAAATTCGCGGTTATGATAGACATATACCTAATAGCCTTTCTTTATTGATGTACATGAATTATAAATGCGTTATTGCTATTTCTAACTCCATAGATATATAGGCGTTAGGTTAGCTTGAATAGGCGAGTAAGAACTCGACAGATTCTTATGAGCAATATTAACCATGTCAACCAATACGCTAGATGATTTAGTTAGTCAATTCAATTGAAGAATACAATAGGAATATTATATAGCCCATAACCCTGGATCGTTTTCATTACATTGATAACATAAAAATCTGCACTTCCTTTGTTCAGAGTTCATTATTTATTTTATTTTTAGTTTAATTAGATCAAAGTCACATACTTCCAGGTTTAACTCTTTTTTAGATAATTAGGATAGTCTAATTTAGTTAATAATTAATCACAAGTCCTCGTGGGTTCGACACTCTATCTTATCACTTTATTACTTGACAACCGCGTATACTTGCGTGTGCATTTGGCCGCAACATCCCCTGCCCCCAAAATAGGGACCAATAGATCCTCCAAGTCCACGAGGCTTCTTAGCCTCCCTATCTTCCCTCTCAAGACCGCGGATTCTCTCCAACCTTCTAGCAATCTCCACAACCTAATGAAATGGAGTATCAGTCTCCAACTCCCATTCCATCCTGAATCTGAGACCATAACTGAGCCCTTCAATAATCATGTGGACTCTCTCTAATATTGGAAACCAAAGAATTTGCATTACGAGATAATTCACAAAAACTCATAGCATACTCGAACACATTCATAGTCCCATGGCGCAATGCATCCTTGAGGATCTATGGAATAAAATCCCTCAAAAATAGATTAGTGAGCTAAACCCAAGTAAGTGGCGATGTGTCTGCTGTCCTACTCTCCTCATAAGTCTACCACCATCTATATGCCGGCCCCGTTAGCTAGAAAGTAGTAAGGGCGACCCTCATCAACTCTACTATGCCCATAATGCGCAGAATACGGTGACACTAGTCTAAAAAAACATGTGCATCCTCAGAAGTTGTGCCACTGAAAGTAGGATTATGATACTTCTTTAACCTCTTTTGCTCCTCCTTTGATTCCACTGGCCTGACCTCAGGCTGAACTGCAATCACAGGCTGCTCCGGTATAATACTTGGAGCCTGATAAACATGAGCTCGCTGCTCTAGTGTACGATCGGTAGGAGTCGGAGCTCCTCCCCCAGCCTGAGAAGTAGCTGGTATATCTTGGATCAACCCCGCCTAAGCCAAGGTACCAAACATGCTCAGGAAGTGTGCTAAGGTCTCCTAAAGTCCAGGGGTGGCAGCAGATGCCTCAGTTGCTTGCTCCCCAACCGGAGCTACTGGTGGCTCCTCAGCTGATACTCTGGTAGGTGCTCTAGCTATAGCATGAGCCTCTCCTCAGCCTCTACCTCTGCCCCGACCCCTAGCAACACCAGCCCCGGGGGCAGCATCATCAGTAACTACATCCTGTGATCTCACCATCTGTAAGAGAATAGAAAGACAAAGCTCAAACTCCGAAATCAATAAATCCGCACGACAGGAATGAAATAAGAGAAGATTCCTAATATTTCCGTAGCCTCTCGTATATAAGTATAAAAGTCTCTATACCGATCAACAAGACTCTACTAAACTTGCTTATGACTCGTAGAACCTGTGAACCTAGAGCTCTGATACCAACTTGTCATGACCCCAAATTTTCACCTTGAGGATCGTGATGTCATCTAGTTCCTAGAACTATATAAGCATATCACATAGCAATAACAACAGAACTAAGCACCAACTTAAATATTAATGAAAGCTGAAAAGTACCATAACATAACTAAAAGCATAATACATAGTCACACAAATCCCAAAACCTCGTAATACTGAGTCATAAGCTCTGTAGAGAGTACACTAGAAATCTCAAAATACAACACAATTTGGAAATACAATAAACAAATATCAAACAATAATAGAAGGTGACTCCGAGACCTACAAGCGGAACATCAGGTATACCTTGAAGTCCCCACAACTCAGCTCAAAACTCTAGCGACGATTTGTTCAGATCCATAGTATGAGTACACCACAATCGATTCCAGTAAGTATAAAGATTAATCTCGGTGGAATAGTGACAAGGTTTAATTCAAGACACTCACTACTCACATAACTTGTGAAAAATATCAAAAATCAGAAACAGGAAGAATAACATAAGGCAATAATTGAAATCTCATAAGAATAAACGATAACCATTTAGAAAAGTCATCAAATAGAATCACATACACATGGCACCTCGTTTCCACATTATCAATCACCCTCTCACGACAAAGACCTCATCCAACAGCATATGTCACAGTCACACAGAAAAGACCCGGCACCACAATATAAGTCACACTCGCATGACAAATACCTCGTGCCGCAATATAAGTCACACTCGCACGATAAAGACCTCGTGCCTCAACATATACCACAACCGCACGACAAAGGCCTCGTTCCACCACGTATATCGTACACATGTTAGTAACCAATAACATGTTCAAAAAGAATTTATCAATAGTCAAATAAAGTAATACATCATAACATCTTTCTTATTACTTCAATATGTTATGTTACCAACAACTCAATAGAATATGAGATAACAACTCGAGGCAAGCAAATCTATCTTGGCAACCAAACCATCAAGTAATAATAGAAACACATATTAGCACGTTGGAAAGGACACAACAAATCACGTAAGATGCATGACACCCACAAGGAATTCATAAGTGCAAACAAGAATACCCCTTTTTCGCCACTACACAAACATCATCAATAACACTACCCAGGTCATCANAAAGAATTTTCATTACGAGATAATTCACAAAAACTCATAGCATACTCGGACACATTCATAGTCCCATGGCGCAACGCATCCCTGAGGATCTATGGAATAAACTCTCTCAAAAATAGATTAGTGAGCTAAAACCAATAAGTAGCGATGTGTCTACTGTCCTACTCTCCTCATAAGTCTACCACTATCTATATGCCGGCCCCGTAAGCTAGAAAGTAGTAAGGGCGACCCTCCTCAACTCCACTATGCCCATAATGCGCAGAATATAGTGACACTAGTCTAAAAAAACATGTGCATCCTCAGAAGTTTTGCCACTGAAAGTAGGATTATGATACTTCGTTAACCTCTTTTTCTCCTCCTTTGATTCCACTGGCCTGACCTCAGGCTGAACTGCAATCACAGGCTGCTCCGGTATAATACTTGGAGCCTGATAAACATGAGCTCGCTGCTCTAGTGTACGATCGGCAGGAGTCGGAGCTCCTCCCCCAGTCTGAGAAGTAGCTGGTATATCTTGGATCAACCCCGCCTAAGTCAAGGTACCAAACATGCTCATGAAGTGTGCTAAAGTCTCCTAAAGTCCAGGGGTGGAAGCAGGTGCCTCAGTTGCTTGCTCCCCAACCGGAGCTACTGGTGGCTCCTCAGCTGATGCTCTGGTAGGTGCTCTAGCTATATCATGTGCCTCTCCTCAGCCTCTACCTCTGCCCCGACCCCTAGAAACACCATCCCCGGGGGCAGCATCATCAGTAACTGCATCCCGTGACCTCACCATCTATAAGAGAATAGAAAGACAAAGGCTCAAACTCCGAAATCAATAAATCCGCATGATAGGAATGAAAGAAGAGAAGATTCCTAATATTTTCATAGCCTCTCGAATCTAAGTACAAACGTCTCTGTACCGATCAACAAGACTCTACTAACTTGCTTATGACTCGTAGAACCTGTGAACCTAGAGCTCTGATACCAACTTGTCATGACCCCAAATTTCCACCTTGAAGATCGTGATGTCATCTAGTTCCTAGAACTAGTTAAGCATATCACATAGCAATAACAACAGAACTAAGCACCAACTTAAATATTAATGAAAGCTGAAAAGTACCATAACATAACTAAAAGCATAATACATAGTCACAAAAATCCCAAAACCTCGTAATACTGAGTCATAAGCTCTGCAGAGAGTACACTAGAAATCTCAAAATACAACACAATTTGGAAATACAATAAACAAATATCAAGAAATAATAGAAGGTGACTCTGAGACCTGCAAGCAGAACATCAGGTATACCTTGAAGTCCACACAACTCAACTCAAAACTCTAGCGACCTACACGATTTGTTCAGATCCATAGTATGAGTACACCACAATCGATACCAGTAAGTATAAAGACTAATCTCGGTGGAATAGTGACAAAGTTTAATTCAAGACACTCACTACTCACATAACTTGTGAAAAATATCAAAAACAAGAAACAGGAAGAATAACATAAGGCAATAATTGAAATCTCATAAGAATAAACGATAACCATTTAGAAAAGTCATCAAATAGAATCACATACACATGGCACCTCGTTTCCACATTAGCAATCACCCTCTCATGACAAAGACCTCATCCCACAACATATGTAACACTCGCACAGCAAAGACCTGGCACCACAATAAAAGTCACACTCGCATGGCAAATACCTCGTGTAGCAATATAAGTCACACTCGCATGATAAAGACCTCGTGCCTCAACATATACCACAACCGCACGACAAAGGCCTCGTTCCACCACGTATATCGTACACATGTTAATAACCAATAACATGTTCAAAAAGAATTTATCAATAGTCAAATAGAGTAATACATCATAACATCTTTCTTCTTACTTCAATATGTTATGTTACCAACAACTCAATAGAATATGAGATAACAACTCGAGGCAAGCAAATCCACTTTGGCAACCAAACCATGAAGTAATAACAGAGACACATATTAGCACATTGGAAAGAACACAACAAATCACGTAAGATGCATGACACCCACAAGGAATTCATAAGTGCAAACAAGAATACCCCTTTTTCGCCACCACACAAACATCATCAATAAAACTACCCAGGTCATCATATATGATCCCCACATAGCCACCCTTATCTCACACCCTGCGTAACAATAAAGTAAATGCCCGCCTTGTCTCACCACACGTACATTAACAATCATCCCACATTGTCTTACCACATGCGCAAACCTGATATATGTACCCCTTCTTATCTCGTTACATGTGCAATATCATTAATAATATTAACATGATAGAAACCTCGTGCAAACGCCCGAATAATTCTCCCTGCAAGTCCACATGTGCTATAATCCTAACAGCACAACATGCTCATCAAGACATAAACTCACAATCTGCCAACATACACCATAAGGACAAACCACTAAAAGGAATATGGATGGGTGTTCAACATATAAGCATGAATTTAGATAACTCAATTTAGAAACAATCTAACAAATGCCCAACTTAGGAAATTTAGGAATTTCAAATCCTAAAAAATAATTTATAGCATGGAACATGAACTCAAGTAATAATTCAAAGAAGAAACACGTAGTGTAGAGATCTCACATTTAAAACAAGGCAATAAGAGCAACCTCGGTTCAAATTCGGTCAAAATCACACATACGACCATGTACATACTCGTCACCTTCTGCGCACGTCGTTTCACACTTATCACAAATAAGAAAATAAACCAAATCCTAAGGAGTAATTTTTTCCACACAAAGTTAGGCAAGATACTACCTCAAAAGCCCTCAATCAATGCTCTAAAAATGCCTTATCTTTAAAATTCGCCTTCGTTCGGCCCAAATCTAAAAAAAAATGACTTATTAATATCAAATAATGCAAAATTTTGATTAATAAAGTTAAGGTCTTTACACAATTCTCCAAAAGTTAACAAAAGTCAACCTGGGACTCCGGTCAAAACCCGAGTTGAAGAGTAGATCTCGACTGCCTATAACCCCACGAGTCTATATATATCTGTGTGGTTTTCAAATTCGAGTCCAATTCGAGTCTCAAATCTCAAATTTTATTTTCTAAAACATAGTATAAAGTTCTGCAAATTTTCTCTTCAATCTCATGATTGAGTTAATTGAGTTAATTAGATGTTAAAATCCATAAACAATAATGTTATATAATCAAAATTGAGTCAAAATCACATACCCAATAGTTTGATATGAAAGTTTCCTCCTAAAATCGCCTCCCACTAAGTCTAGGTCTCAAATATATGATAAAATATGACTATATCCGAAATCATAACCTTTTGTTCAGCTGCAGATGTCACAAATGCGATCCAGATTTTGCATTTGCAAAGTTTGCTCCCCTCCGCAAAAGCGATCAGTTGATCGCAAATGGGGTTGTCCCTGCCCAGGTGCCAAATTGAAAATGTGATCCAAAGTTTGCAAAAGAGAACATGAAGTCTGCCCCCCTCCGCAAAAGCGATCAGTTGATCGGAAATGCGGTCCTCCCTTCCTAGGTGCCAAATCGCAAATGCGATCCAAAGTTCCCAAAAGTGAACATTGCATACCCCAGCCCACCTTGCAAATGTGATGCCCACCTTGAAAATGCAAATAGGGTCTCGCATTTGCGAGACCTACAATATCAGCCCAAAACCCGAAAAATTTAAAACATCCCGAAACACTCTGTAACGCGTCTGAAGCTCATCCGAGCCCCGGAGGCTCCACACCAAACATACACACAAGTCTAGAATCATCATACAAACTCACTCGCAAGCTCAAAACACCTAAATAACATTCGAAACCATGGATCAGACACCAAAACACATAGAAATTATAATGAAAGGCAAGAATCGCTAAAATCACACACCAAGAGTCCGATTTGTACCAAACCAACTCGGAATGACACTAAATTTTATACACAAGTAAATAATGACAAAACAGGCCTATTCTAAGTCCCGAAACCAAAATCTGAACCTGATACCAATAAAGTCAAATCATGGTCAAACGTAGGGAACTTCTAAACTTACAAATTGTCAACCTTCAGCAAAAGAGCCAAAATAACCTAGGGACCTCTGAATCCTATTTTCGAAATACTCCCAAGTTTAAAATTACCATACAAACCTATTGGAACTATAAAAAGACCGTTCCGGTGTCATTTTCACAAATGTCAAACCTCGATTACTATTTCCAGCTTAAGCTTCCAATAAAGCATCAAAAGCAATTCCAGGGTGGGGACATATAAAAAGAGGCAATGATCGGAACAATAAAGCTAAGAATCACCAAGGAAACCGCTAAGTTAAATTCATAATCCAAGTATCAAGTCAAAGCAATGAAATCAACAAATTTTACGGCATCACTCTTCTTGCTTTTACTCTTATCCTCACCATATATCATAAATGCAAGTGCTCGACATCACACTTCATGCTTTTACCCTCATCCTCACCATGTAGTATAAATATGAAATGTGCACGACATCACCCTTCGTGCTTTTACTCTCATCTTCACATAATAATATAATTAGAGAAAACAAGTGCAAGGCATCACCCTTCGTGTTTTAGCCTCATGTTCACTCTAGCAAAGCTATCAAAATGCAAACAACGCACAACAACACCCTTCATACTTTTCACTCTTCCTCACTAAGTAATGACAAAAATACAATACCAAGCAAGTGGGAAGCAATTTCAACTTCAACAATAATATCAAAATATGCTCGTCATATGAGAGAATCTTTCCACAACTAAGGCCAACTACCAATCAACAATTTCCCATGTTCTCAACACCCAATATAACAAAAAATCGCAATATAAGAAGTAATTTGAAAGTGAGAAATTAAGCATTTATAATCTATCTATGACATGGAAGACACAACTCGTAATTTAACATGATACAAGTAAGAAGAATTTCCCTCGCATACATATCACATGGCTCGCTCATAAACACTCGTCACCTTGAATATACACTGCTCTGTCATGACCCAAAACCCAACTAGTCATGATGGCGCCTAACACATTTGCTAGGCAAGCCGGATATAACAATAAAGAACCAAAATAGTAGAATTTATAGAGATAACATAAGTCTGAAACCTCAATATAACATAATAATGCTAATACATGATAAATCCCCCAGAACCGACAAATACAGAGTCATGAGCTCTAATACAGAAATACAAGTCTGAAATGCACAAATATAATACTGTATGAAATAAAGACAATAGTACATAAGAAAAGAGACATCAAGACTACGGTCGAGGGTGCAATTATACCTTGTCTCTCGATGCTCAGCTCTGCTACAAGTCTCAACTATTGAAGACCGGGTCCAATACCTAGATCTGCACAATTAAGTGCAGAGTGTAGCATGAGTACAACCGACACAATGTAATCAGCATGTATCATAACTAACCGCGGTGAGGTAAAAGAATAAGAATATAAATGATTGCGATGACCCAAAATTCACTAGCTGTGATGGCACCTAACCCAACCTGCTAGGTCAGCTAATTAGCAGTTAACACAATTCTAATAAAATAAAAGTAATCAACAATGATATATCTGGATTCCATATATTATCCTAAGGACTGATAGTATAAGTCATGAGCTACAAAGACTGAATTTGTGTTAAAACTGATATGAAATATTTACAAATTCTGTTTGAAAGGTACATAAACAGAATTCAACTCTAAAACTATCCAGGGAAAAGCGGTAGCTACATTTGGAAGGCACGTGTATCTTCAGAGTCACCTCCCGTCATATACAACAACTCCAGCTCCAAAATCTGCACACAAGGTGCAAAAGTATAGTATGAGTACAACCGACCCCATGTACCCAATAAGTATCTTGTCTAACCTTGGTGAAGTAGTGACAAGGTGTTTTAGTTAAAAGATACTCACTGATATAATCTGTGCAGCAGACTAGATATAGAAATAATACTGGAACATCACAGAAAAGAGTACAAGAACAAATATGTGAAGCAGTAAATGATTACTAGAAGAAATCACTTTCAATATTTCTCAATATCACAACCAATCCTTCCCTAAAAACAATGACCAAATCACCACAGTAGTAAATTCATAACTTATATAGTGTGAGAAACGTACTCAAGATATCAAATCAAATGGCACGGCAATACCCTTCGTGCACTTATCTCATTCTCTCCAAATATATGTATAACAGTACCAACCAAGTGAAAAAATGCCAATAATTGTAACAACAAGTGGGAATTACACAGGTAGCAGTAACGAACAAGGCAGTGCATATCGAAAATGGTAACATACTAGGTAGAAGGCATAGAAATAATGATAGCAATTAAGATAAAAGAACATAAATTTCACTAATTAACATGATAGGAGGCTTAGATATAGATATAACAAACAAGAGGGAAAGCATGATCTTTATAAGCTAAACAAATAGAAGGCATGAATAACTAACATGGTAGAAGGCTTATATGAAAGTGCAACAAATCAGAAATGACACAGATGTAAATATGACAAACAAGAAAGAAAACATGATATTTACAAGTTAAACAGATATAAGGCATGGATAATACAACAATAATTGAGGTAGAGGACAAAGATAGAGCAACAACGACAAGTCACATAGAAAACATAGTGCAACATTAACAGCTCAAGATAAAGGCATGATTGTATACACAAGGAAAAGATATCACAATATAATTTATGTTTCTCGTACTCGCCTGCACGGAAACAACCTTCGTGCCATAAACATACACTAATATAAAAACAATTGCAGGGCATCACCCTTCGTGCTTTTACTCTCTTCCTCACATGGCACGACATCACCCTTCGTGCTTAAGTCACATGACACGACATCACCCTTCGTGCATTTACACTCTTCCTCTCATGGTAATGTATATGAAATGGAACGACATCACCCTTCATGCTTTACTCTCTTCCTCACCAAGCACATGTATATCAATAACAAGCAAGGTAAGAAGCATAAATAACATCAAGGAAATTGTTTAAGCGAATATTCCAAATAAACATAAATCACAGGTTTCAAGCCAATAACAATCCAATATACCTCAAGAACCTTATTGTACAAGTATCTCAACAAATCTCAAAAATGATCTTAGACTCGACTATAAAATCCAATACGTCATGAATAACAGTCGCAGTGATGTATTTATGATTCGTATAGTGACGACCAAATTTAACACATCAATAGTTTCACAAAAAGTCCGTCAAATTTTTAATCAAGTTATAATAAGCTAAATCATGGTTTCTAGCATTCAACCTCATATTCATATTTATAAGTTAAGTAAAACACGAAATACAAAGGTCACATAATCCTACAAGGCACAAATAATCGTATAATCTACCCCCAAGCGTGATTAACCCTGGCATATACATATACGCTCGTCACCTCATATATGCATCACTAACGTATGTAGCAAACAATATCAATTAAAAGGAAAAATTCCACCAACAAAGTTAGGCAAGACACTTACCTCAAACAAGCCAAATCGATACACTAGAAGCACCATGCCTCTCAAGTCAACCTCCAAACGGATCGATGCTAGCCAAAAACAACTTCATCAAATAATTCCATAGGAAGCAAACGCGAACGATAAAGGTCGAAGATTTACAAATTTACTCAAAGTCAACCAAAAAGTCAAGCTCGAGCTAGCACCTTGGAACCCAAAAAACTCACGAATTTCGAAGCCCATTCAACTACGAGTCCAACCATTCTAATTTCACTCAAATCCGACTCCGAATCGATGTTCAAAACTCAAAAATACAGAATTTCTCTTTAAATTTCATAATCCAAATACCAAATTGGAAGATAGATTCATGAAATATATCAAACCCAAGTAGAAAACACTTACCCCAATCCATGTGGTGAAAATCCCCTCCAAAATCGCTCAAATCCGAGCTCGATAACTCAAAATGTGATAAAGTAACCAAAATTTTCAAAATGGAGTTCTTAGAATCACTGAACAGATATATGAATCGCGATTGCGGAAATACCATCACGATCACGAAGAAGAAAAATCACATTGCCCTAAAACATTTTACGCGTTCGCGAGACAACTCATGCGAATGCGATGCCCATAGATACGAACACGGACAATTCCACGTGAATGCGAAAGAGAAATCACCAGCTCCTAATTGCCATGTCTCAACACTACGCGACCGCGATTCTTCATAGCAAACGTGATGCACGAGCCCCCATAACTTACACGAATGTATTCAATCTCCCATGAACACGAAGAAGAAAATTCCCATCTCCAGACTTTACCTTACACGATTGCGTCTGCATCTTCGCGATTGCGAAGAACAATTGAGGCATCGGAAACCAGCAATGAAATCATGAAGAAAATGGTTTGATTCTACCCTGAAACTCACTCGAGCCTCTGGAGACCCTGTCCGAACAAACTAACAAGTCCCAAAACATAACGCGGACATACTTGAGGCATAAAATCACACATAACAACATCAAAATCACGAATCGCACCTTAAATCAAACTTAATGAACTTTGAACTTTCAACTTCCCAAACTCGTGCCGAACCACATCAAATCAACTCGGAATGACCTCAATTTTTGCAAACAAGTCCCAAATGACATAACAAAGCTATTCAATTCCTGGAACTGCCATACGAACCCAATACCATCACTGTCAGCTCCAAGTCAAACCTATGAACTTTTCAAACCTTCAAATTGCCAACTTTCGCCAATTAACGCCAAAACCTTCAAGAAATATCCAAATACAAAACCGGTCATACGCCCAAGTCCAAAATCACCATCCGGACCTAACTGAACCATCAAAACTTTGATCCGAGGTCAAATACACAAAAGTCAAACTTNTTGTCCGAACAAATCAACAAGTCCCAAAACATAACATGGACCTACTTGAGGCCTCAAATCACACATAAGAACATCAAAATCATGAATCGCGTCTTAAATCAAACTTAATGAACTTTGAACTTTCAACTCCCCAAAACTCGTACCGAACCACATCGAATCAACTCGGAATGACCTCATTTTTTTGCAAACAAGTCCCAAATGACATAACAAAGCTATTTCAATTCATGGAACTGCCATCCGAACCCAATACCATCACTGTCAACTCCTGGTCAAACCTATGAACTTTTTAAACCTTCAAATTGCCAACTTTCGCCAATTAACGCCAAAACCTTCAAGAAATATCCAAATACAAAACCGGTCATACGCCCAAGTCCAAAATCACCATCCGGACCTAACTGAACCATCAAAACTTTGATCNGTCACCTCATATATGCATCACTAACGTATGTAGCAAACAATATCAATTAAAAGGAAAAATTCCACCAACAAAGTTAGGCAAGACACTTACCTCAAACAAGCCAAATCGATACACTAGAAGCACCATGCCTCTCAAGTCAACCTCCAAACGGATCGATGCTAGCCAAAAACAACTTCATCAAATAATTCCATAGGAAGCAAACGCGAACGATAAAGGTCGAAGATTTACAAATTTACTCAAAGTCAACCAAAAAGTCAAGCTCGAGCTAGCACCTTGGAACCCAAAAAACTCACGAATTTCGAAGCCCATTCAACTACGAGTCCAACCATTCTAATTTCACTCAAATCCGACTCCGAATCGATGTTCAAAACTCAAAAATACAGAATTTCTCTTTAAATTTCATAATCCAAATACCAAATTGGAAGATAGATTCATGAAATATATCAAACCCAAGTAGAAAACACTTACCCCAATCCATGTGGTGAAAATCCCCTCCAAAATCGCTCAAATCCGAGCTCGATAACTCAAAATGTGATAAAGTAACCAAAATTTTCAAAATGGAGTTCTTAGAATCACTGAACAGATATATGAATCGCGATTGCGGAAATACCATCACGATCACGAAGAAGAAAAATCACATTGCCCTAAAACATTTTACGCGTTCGCGAGACAACTCATGCGAATGCGATGCCCATAGATACGAACACGGACAATTCCACGTGAATGCGAAAGAGAAATCACCAGCTCCTAATTGCCATGTCTCAACACTACGCGACCGCGATTCTTCATAGCAAACGTGATGCACGAGCCCCCATAACTTACACGAATGTATTCAATCTCCCATGAACACGAAGAAGAAAATTCCCATCTCCAGACTTTACCTTACACGATTGCGTCTGCATCTTCGCGATTGCGAAGAACAATTGAGGCATCGGAAACCAGCAATGAAATCATGAAGAAAATGGTTTGATTCTACCCTGAAACTCACTCGAGCCTCTGGAGACCTTGTCCGAACAAATCAACAAGTCCCAAAACATAACATGGACCTACTTGAGGCCTCAAATCACACATAAGAACATCAAAATCATGAATCGCGTCTTAAATCAAACTTAATGAACTTTGAACTTTCAACTCCCCAAAACTCGTACCGAACCACATCGAATCAACTCGGAATGACCTCATTTTTTTGCAAACAAGTCCCAAATGACATAACAAAGCTATTTCAATTCATGGAACTGCCATCCGAACCCAATACCATCACTGTCAACTCCTGGTCAAACCTATGAACTTTTTAAACCTTCAAATTGCCAACTTTCGCCAATTAACGCCAAAACCTTCAAGAAATATCCAAATACAAAACCGGTCATACGCCCAAGTCCAAAATCACCATCCGGACCTAACGGAACCATCAAAACTTTGATCTGAGGTCAAATACACAAAAATCAAACTTGGTCAACTCTTCCAACTTAAGGCTTCTAACATGAGATTCATTCTTCCAAATCCATCCCAAGGCACCTAAAAACCAAAACCGACTATTCGGAAAAGTTATAATACATCATTTGAAGCTATTCAAGACTTCAAACAGCCAAACGGAATGTGAATGCTCAAAATGACCTGTTGGGTCGTTACATCCTCCCATGCTTAAACATATGTTCGTCCTCGAACGTGCCAAGAGTCATTCCAAGGGCATCAAATCACGGTGTAACCTTATCATGCACATAACAGGGGATGATCCCATGTCACCCCAATCCATATAAGCCCGGCAACATAATATAACTGAAGATCCTTACTTTAACCTTAATTTGTAAATCTTAGAACCCAATTTCCAACATCCGGAATTTATTACAAGACCCGAATCTCGCATTTACACACTGTATAAGTCTAAACAAGCTGCATCAAGCCATAATCATAACCCAAGATGTAATCACATGATATACCACATAACTAAGATATTCACAGCAATAACCACTGACCAACATAGCTACACAAAAACAAATCTGGTACCGGTAGGTAACTTCATATCAAGTAAAAGCCTCGTTCAAATTCTTCGTACACTACCAATGATGCAAGAAACATGCAGAATCTCATAACCACTCATCAAATCAACAAGTCAAGAAGCTCACTCGTCCTACAAGGACCATTGCCCAATCTTGAGTGGAAATATGGTATCATTCTCCCAAACATTCCTCATCCTAATACGATAGTGCAAATCTCAGGTCTAGAAACATCATCTCCGCCAATACAAGCAGCCCAACTGACAAGTCACACCAGAAGCCGTATGGAGCCCCCACACAATGCGGTATATGCACCAAACATGTAATAATTCAGACATGACCGATAATAGTAAGATGGTTAAACAAGAATGCTACTAAACAAGTTTAACAGGGGAAGAGGGGTAATAATAACCTATTTCTATGAACTATTTTCAACAAAGTAAAAGCAAAACACACAAAATAAGTATAAGGAATTACATCTCATCACAGTACCGTTGCGGCGCGCAACCTGATCCAATCATATCAATCCACAAAGGGGTACCTATCGAGCCATAATACTCGAGCTCACTGATCACATGTGCGTGAACATCTAGAGCGATATAGTGCACAAATATAACTATGTGAAGATGATTAGGCACAAATAATACAGAGAAGGACAAGCACAACTATGGTGCAACAAGAAAACAAACATCGTGAGGGTGATTTCGCCCATAACGCCATAAGGCCTAAATGGAATTGCAATATGTGTGAATAATCATTTAACCTTCACAACGGGTCATAGCATAAGAGAGAAATACACAACATAGACCAAGGCACGAATAACATCCATTCTACCCGATGATATACATGTGGTAACAGCTGCGCAAGAGCAAGCAAATCCGATCAGGTACATAATATGCATTCTCATTAGGCTCACAATAATCCCCAAAACAAATTCTGATCATTCCCAACCAGGTAAATAACCTTCCAAAAGTCTATAGTAACCTTTCCATAACACATACCATCAATTATCCAATTCTCAACATTTCTTCACACTTCACAATCAAGGAATAGTCTGCCAACGAAAACATCCTGTCTTTGAACCTCATGAATACTAGAATCTCTATATCATATCTCACCAACGCTACGCAAATGGAGGATACATCACTTATACTATATCATCTTACAAAATAATACCCACAAGTGAAGACACAATGCACGTGCAAACATGCGCACTCTCTTCTGGCGACATCAAATAATGCCAACATTCTCTTAAACACCTGAAATTGTTTGTGCCATCAAGAAATCATATCCTTCCCTTCAAAACCAAATCGCAACCTTGAACTCGCAACTCTCAACCCCACATGTGCACCCCCACTAACATGCTAACTCCAGACAATTCAAAAATCCCATAATCAACTCTTGATCACAAACAGGATGAACGCCTCATCAACCAAGAACTTCCCATTTAACTCAAACCAGAAGAACATCATCGCACGCAATATATCTGCTATACTTGTAGGAAACACCAACTCCGGGCCATGGCCATAACCATGGTGAATTCTTCGAAACACATTAACACAAAATCAAGTCATTAGAACTAATCTCCTCTAACTCAACCGAGTCACTAGACTGCCAACCCGAAGTTAACTCGATCAGATATGCTCGCTCTGAAGGAACCTTCTATGAATTCGAAGTAGTT